>JAGFPH010007551.1:21642-34658 GCA_018207615.1 Philaenus spumarius | reverse complement strand
CTCTGGCACTATAGAACCGATTGAAAAATAGTTTTACTAATAAAAAGTTACACTATCCCTGAGTAACATAGGCTATACTACATGTCGATAAAAAACCTTTTTTTATTTAAATATTTGTAAATTTAGTCAGATTTTTTTTAGATTAGATAGAATGATAAACCAACACATGTATTTACATTTATTACCATAGCAACCAATTGAATAAAATAACAGATAAATATAGCTGTTTGCTCCAATATTTTCATTAACAGCTGATTTCAAAATTTGAAGCAATTTTTTTTGTATTACTAGCTTTTAGGTTAGGGTGTCAAAGTGTAGACTTGAACCTTGCTGGTTCTTTTAACTAATTATTATAGCTGCTTTTATAACATATCTTATTTATATAATAATTCACTAGACCCTTAAACGTTTGGTATTCCTATTGATAGCTATTTCTGAAGATCTACCGGGCCGATTTTAGTGCTGTTTGTTTTAAAAGACAGAAAATGTTGTCATTATTATCAAAAAATTATGAAATGTCAATTTTATTTCATGGGCATACTTAAAAGGACACTTTTTTAATTTTTGGCTTTTATGTTAAAATCCTATTGATAGCTATTTCTGAAGATCTACCTTGCCGATTTTAGAGCTATTAGTTTTAAATGATAGACAATGTTGTCATTATTATCAAAAAATTATGAAATGTCATTTTTATTTCATGGGCATATTTAAAAGGGCACTTATTAAGTTTTTTGGGTTTTATGTTAAAATCCTATTGATAGCTATTTCTGAAGATCTACCGGTCCGATTTTAGTGCTGTTTGTTTTAAATGACAGACAATTTTGTCATTATTATCAAAAAAAATTATGAAATGTCAATTTTATTTCATGGGCATATTTAAAATGGCACTTTTTGAGTTTTTTGACTTTTATGTTAAAATTCTATTGTGGCTATTTCTGAAGGTCTACCTGGCCGATTTTAGTGCTGTTAGTTTTAAATGACAGAAAATGTTGTCGTTATTATAAAAAATTATGAAATATCAATTTTATTTCATGGGCATATTTAAAAGGGCACTTTTAAAGTTTTTTGGGTTTTATGTTAAAATCCTATTGATAGCTATTTGTGAAGATCTACCTTTCCGATTTTAGTGCTGTTTGTTTTAAATGACAGACAATTTTGTCATTATTATCAAAAAATTATGAAATGTCAAATTTATTTCATGGGTATATTTAAAAGGGCACTTTTTGATTTTTTTGGCTTTTATGTTAAAATTCTATTAATAGCTATTTCTGAAGATCTACCTTGCCGATTTTAGTGCTGTTTGTTTTAATTGACAGAAAATGTTGTAATTACTATCAAAAAATTATGAAATGTCAATTTTATTTCATGGGCATATTTAAAAGGGCACGTTTTTAGTTTTTTTGTTTTTCTGTTGAAATCCTTTTGATAGATATATCTGAAGATCTACCGGTCCGATTTTGCGCTGTTTGATTTAAATGACAGAAAATGTTGTCATTATTATAAAAAAATTATGAAATGTAAATTTTACTTCATGGGTATATTTAAAGTGCACTTTGTGAGATTTTTGGTTTTATGTTAAAATCTTATTGATAGCTATTTCTGAAGAACTACCGGTCCGATTTTAGCGCTGTTTGTTTTAAATGGCAGAAAATGTTGTCATTATTATAAAAACATTATGAAATGTCAATTTTATTTCATGGGCATATTTAAAAGGGCACTTTTTGGGTTTTTTAGTTTTATGTTAAATCCTATTGATAGCTATTTCTGAAAATCTACCGAGCCGATTTTATTGCTGTTTGTTTTACATGGCAGAAAATGTTGTTAATATTATCAAAAAATTATTATATGTACATTTTTTTCATTGGTGTACTTATAAGGGTGGTTTTTGAGTTTTATTGGTTTTACGTTAAAACCCTATTGATATCTATTTCTGGAGATCTATCTGGCCGATTTCAGTGCGGTTTGTTTTAAATGACATAAACGTTAGTCATTACTATCATAAAATTATGAAATGTAAATTGTTTTCATTGTTGTACTTATAAGGGCGGTTTTTTAGTTTTTTTGTTTTAGGTTAAAACCCTATTGATATCTATTTCTGGAGATTTACCCGGCCGATTTTAGTACAGTTTGTTTTAAATGACATAAACTACAGTAATTTTTATCAAAATACTTTTAAATATAAATTTTTTCATTTTTGTACTGATAAGGGCGCTTTTTGAGTTTGTTTTGTTATACGTTAACACAGTATTGATATATATTTCTGGAGATCTACCAAGCCGATTTTAGTGCAAATAAATGACACAAACTGCAGTCATTATTATCAAAAAATTATGAAATATACATTTTCATCGATGTTCTTATAAGGGAGCTATTTGAGTTTTTTGTTGTTTTTCGTTAAAATCCTATTGATATCTATTTCTGGAGATCTACCAGGCCGATATTAGCGCGGTTTGTTTTAAATGATATAAACTACAGTCATTAATATCAAATAATTAAGAAATGTAAATTTTGTTCATTAGTGCACTTATAAGGGCACTGTTTGAGTTTTTTTGGTTTTAGGTTAAAATCCTATTGATATCTATTTCTTGAGATCTACCCGGCCGATTTTTAGCGCGGTTTGTTTTAAGTGACAGAAAATGTCATTATTACCAAACAATTATGAAATATACACTTTTTTTGTTAGTGTACTTACAAGGGTGCTTTTTTTATTTTTTTGTTTTTTTTTTTGTTTTAGGTTGAAACCCTATTGATTTCTATTTTTGGAGATCTACCCGGCCGATTTTAGTGCGGTTTGTTAAATGACGGTTTATTATAAAAAAAATTATGAAATTAACATTTTTTTTTTCATTGGTGTACTTATAAGGGATTTTAATTTTTTGTTTTGTTTTAGGTTAAAACAATATTGATTTCTATTTTTGGAGATCTTCCCGGCCGATTTTAGTGCGGTTTGTTTTAACCCTTTTCTTGGCACTGTGTCCTTTTGGATACAGCTTATATAAATATATGTGATTTAATCTGTGCTAAGTTTCATATTTATTTTTTAACTCAGTGCATATCTTTAGATATTTTACTCTATGACAGAAGCCATTTAGAAGGCTTTGAAAAGGTGGGAATTTGTGTGCAGCTGTTTTATAGTGTTGTTGTTATTCAATTTGTTGCCTAGCAACTTCTTCAAGTTTTGGTATTATTTAGAGAGTTTAGGTTAATCCATAAGGATTTTTCATCATAAAAACTTACAAAACACAGTTTTTAGAAGGTAAGTTGACATTCAAATCTTATTTTGTATGTATAATATAATATTTATGAACTAAAATTACAGTGTATCTAAAAAGACACACCGCCAGATTGTTAGTAAAGCACAATTAAAAGGTTATGTATCCTTTTGTTTACATTGCCAAGTAACCAGTATTTATCCTTCTAAAAATCACTGTATCTATTTGTTTACACTGCAAATTTTACAGAATTGCACACTGAACAGTCTTCATGCTTATATTTAGTTTTACACACAGTTATATTTTGTTCTTTTTAAAAGAAAGCTACATGTAATATTGTATTACAATAATGTTTTGTTCTTCTATTTCAGATCATGTTTTCAACACGTGCAGATAAAATAATGGAGCAATGTTCAACTGGACATACCTTGACTACAAGAGGTTTAAGAGGTAGAATAAAGAAAAAAAAAGGTAAATTAACTCCAGGATTTTCAAGAGCTGACAAAATTCTTGCTCTTCTTCCACCATTAGACTCTGAGGGATCAAGTAGCTCTGAAGACGAGGAGGGATCACAATTATTGCATAAAAATGTTAGGCCAAAAAGTAAATCATGTGAGTTGTATTCTATACCAACAGATGATCTGGAAATCACATTGTGCGACATTCATATGGAAATCGATCATTCTGATTTCCAGACTAGTAATATTGTTACTGTTCCGCCCCCAGATGTTGCTCTGGACTTAGCAAATAAATTAGGCCTAAATGATTCAAGCAAAACCACCTATTTCGCAGCAGGCGAATTGGATCTAAATTTATCTGGTATTGCAAACACTGAATTACATGAAGAAGTTTCTCGTATTGAAATAGATAAATTTCTTGATTTAGGAGTATTTGAAGAGATGTTACATTCTAATAGTACTGGAGAAACACTGGCTATAGAAAAACCATCCATAAATTCCCCACTGCATTTTCCAAAAGATGTTTCGACTTGTAGCGATACAAATTCTATAGGGAGCATGTATTCAGTATTATCTGAAGATAATTTATCTTTAAGTGAAAAAAGCAAAGTAGTAATGTCAACTCCTTCTACTAGTTCTAACTGTTCTAAGACACTTTTCATCAAAAAAAGCACTCGATCTACTAATCGTAAGAAAACAAAAACACCTATAAAAAACATACCAAAGAAAATACAAAAAATAAAACAACTAAAATATGACAAGTCAGAAGTTTTTAATTGGGAAAAAAATTCTTTTCAACATAATGTTACTTGTATTGATGAGAGTTGGATCTACAAACCTGAATTACAGACTGAAAACAATGTTCGCAACCCTTTGGAATATCTTTTAGACTTTTTTACTGAAGATGTTTGGGATCTTATAGTAGAAAATACAAATTTGTACAGCACCCAGGCTACAGGTAGTTCTATTGGTGTCAACAAGGCACAAATTCAAAACTTTATTGGCATTGAACTTGCAATGGGGTTGGTGAAGATGTCAGCATACACAGACTATTGGAGTCAGGAGTCTAGATTTGAAAAGATTGCCTCCGTTATGACGTTAAAAAGGTATCAATCTATTCGGAGGTACTTACATTTTGTTGATAATACACTTCAAGATGATGATGACGACAGGTATTTTAAGGTTCGGCCACTAATAAACATTATCCGTAGAAACTTTTTGAACATAGAAGAAGAAAAACACTATAGTATTGATGAGATGATGGTACCTTATAAGGGTGTACGTGCTGGAAGCCGGAGACAATATATCAAAAATAAACCTCATAAATGGGGGTTTAAAATATTTATTCGTGCTGGAATATCTGGAGTAATTTACGATTTTCTTCTATATGGCGGAGAAAACACTTTCCGCCAGTACGAGTTTAGTGAAACAGAAAAACTTATTGGTCAAGGGGGTAAAGTTGTTATAGCTCTGTGCAGGTCAATTGCTGTGAAGCCATGTTCATTTGTTTACTTTGACAATTTTTTTTCTTCGCTGGAACTTTTAGTTTTACTTCGTGAAAAATATGGTATATTTTCCATGGGTACCATAAGAAACAATCGGCTCAGACAATGCCCTCTCTCCTCAGATAAGGAGTTGAAGAAAAAAGGTAGAGGAAGCTTTGATGTTAGTGTTTGCAATGCCAATAAAGTATGTGTAGTCAAATGGTTGGATAACAAGCCAGTATGCCTCGTAAGTACATTTTGTCAAGCAGAGCCTGTAGGGATAGTTAAACGTTTTGAGCCAAAAGTTAAAAGTGAAAAGCAACAAGGTCCTCGATCTAAAGTAAGTGTTCCATGCCCTGACATTGTCAAAAAGTACAATGCTTTCATGGGGGGTGTTGATTTAGCTGACATGCTTATTGCACTATATCGTACTCATTTACGTTCGCATAGGTGGTACCTTGCCATATTTTCGCAAATTATTGACATGTGTGTGTCCAATGCCTGTCTTGTTTATAGGCGAGACTGCAAGAAAGCCAACACTAAGACAACTAATATAATCGCCTTGAAAGCATTCCGGTGGAATATTGCCAATAAGTTGTTGGCCAAAGGTAGAAAGTATTCTATCAACCCTTCAAAAACTGTTTTACAAACAAAGAAAGCAAGCAATGCTATTGACCAAGATCTTCGATTTGACTGCATAGACCACTTTCCTGATATGTGTGAGAAGGGCCGATGCAAATTATGTCAGAAGGGACAGACGAAAATGAAATGTGTAAAATGTGAAGCCAGACTATGCCTTACTCAGGACAGAAATTGTTTCTTTCAGTACCACCACAGGAAGTAACAGTACTTTTAGCAGAGATATACTTGTGTTTCATTTCAATTTACATTTTTAGCTTAGTAAAAAAAATAACTGTATTTTTCTTGATTAGATTCTAAATACAATCTAACAAATGTATTTTTTCCAATGTATTTTTTCTTCGAAGAATGTCATGATTTTTGTAACCTTATATAATTAGTACCTTTGTTCATTCATTTTATATATAAGTAATACCATTGCATTTCTTAAATTTCTTGTAAATAAAATACTTTATGAACAAATTGCAAGTATTTAATCCGTTATGCTCTTTGAAATGTTTTAGTTTACTCTTGGCAATGTATCCTTTTAGATACTGTGTAAAACTAATGTCAAGTTCAGAGAGCTTGGCGGTGTATCCAAAAAGATACACTTCTTTTTCATCTATTTTTAGTATTTTAAAATGAAAAATATATTTTTTTTACATTTTTTTATTATTCAGGAGGCATAAAATAAACTAAAAAATGCATAAATTGTGAATTTATAAAAAGTTTTTTTTCTTGCCAAGAAAAGGGTTAAATTACATAAATTACAGTCATTATTATCAAAAAAATATGAAATATAAATTTTTTTCATTGGTGTACCTATGAGGGCGCTTTTTAATTTTGTTTGGTTTTAACCTATAGTTATCTACTTCTATTGTAGATAACAATAGATTAAATCCAAACAAATCTCCTATCCTAATCCAAAAATCTCCTATGTATTCTACCCGGCCGATTTTAGTGCGGTTTGATTTAAATGACATAAACTACAGTTATTTTTAAACCTGAATTTAAATTTTTTCATTGGTGTGCTTTTTAAGGGCGCTATTTTAGTTTTTTTGTTTTAGGTTGAAACCCTATTGATATCTATGTCTAGAGATCTACCGGGCTGATTTTAGTGCGGTTTGTTTTAAACGAAATAAACTAGTCATCATTATCAAAAAATTATGAAATTAATTTTTTTTTTGGTTTAGGGTTAAAACCCTATTGATACTTATTTTTGGAGCTCTATCTTGCTGATTTTAGTGCAGTTTGTTTTAAACAAAATAAAAATATATATAGTCATCATTATCAAAAAATTATGAAATGTTATTTTTTTCATTTGTGTACTTATACGGGCATTTTCCAGTTTTTTAGTTTTATTTTAAAACCCCACTGATACTTATTTCTGTAGATCTATTTGGCTGATTTTAGTGTGGTTAGTTTTAATTCAAATAAAATAGAGTCATTATTATGAACAAATTAACATGAAATATTAACTATTCACCGTTATATTTATCAGTGAATTTTTTAGAGATTTTTGGTTTGAAATTATAACCCTATTTGTGCTTATTTCTGAAGATCTTCAGAGTTTATTTTAAATAAACCAAAATTATCATTATTACTGTATAAAAAAATTATGAAATGCCAATTTTACGTATTTCATCATTTGATTTAAAAAAAAGTTTTTAATAGTTTTGGGATTGATGTATATTTTTATAGATATTCAGGATAAATTTTCACTCGGTTTGTTTTAAATGAATATTTTTAGTCATTTATTTAAAGAAATATTATTTTAAACTTTATTTTATGATTATATTTTTTTTAAATGTTTACAACATGAACCCAATTCTAGCATCTTACTTATATAATAATTCAGTACACCCTTAAACGTTTGGTAATCCTATTGATAGCTATTTCTGAAGAGCTACCGGGCCGATTTAAGTGCCGTTTGTTTTAAATGACAGAACATGTTGTCATTATTATCAAAAAATTATGAAATGTTAAATTTATTTAACGGGCATATTTAAAAGGGCACATTTTGAGTTTTTTGGGTTTTATCCTATGGATAGCTATTTCTGAAGATCTACCAGGAGGGTTTTAGTGCTGTTTGTTTTAAATGACAGAAAATGTTGTCATTATTATCAAAAAATTATGAAATGTTAAATTTATTTAATGGGCATATTTAAAAGGGCACTTTTTGAGTGTTTTGGGTTTTTTGTTAAAATCCCACAAAAAAAGTTGCAAACCCGCATTTATTTAAGGCTCCGTCGGCGTCGCCTCTCCGCTATTACTTCAGGATCTATATTATCTACACAATTATTTAAGGCTCCGTCGCATCTCCGCAATTATTTAAGATCTCATTACAACATTAATATATTGATTAATAAAATACTTCTTAATAATTCGAAAATAAAGTTAACTATATGAAGCTAAAAATTTTTCACTTCTGTAAGCAGACCCATGACTGCCTGTTTAAAAAAATTTTGTTTTTAGGTTAAAACCCTATTGATATATATTTCTGGAGATCTACCTGGTCGATTTTAATGTGGTTTGTTTTAAATGAAAGAAAATGTTGTCATAAATATAAAAAAATTATTATATGTCATGTTTATTTACTTACATTTATAAGGGTACTTTTTGAGTTTTGATGGTTTTAGGTTAAAACCCTTTAGATTTTATACCTATTTCTGGAGATCTATCTGGCCAATTTAAGTGGTGATTATTCAAAATAAAAGGGAATATTGTCTTTTTTATCAAAATGTTATGAAAAGTAATTTGTATTTCATGGGTATACTTTTAAATTTACGTTTTGAGATTTTTTGGTTCTAGATTAAAACACTCATAGGCCTACTACATATTTATGAAGATATACCGGGCCCATTTTAGTTCTGTTTATTTGATATAAAAACAGAATATTGTTATTATTATTAAAACGTTATGACAAGTAATTTGTACTCCATCCTAATACTTATAAGGGCACCTTTTCAGGTTTTTTGGTTCTAGATTAAAACCCTATTGATACCTATTTCTGGAAATCTAGTAATCGATTTTCGTGCGGTTTATTTTAAATGAAAGTAAATGTAATTATTATCAACAAAATAATAATTGACATTTTTATTTCATCGGTTTATTTATAAGAAGTCTTTTTTAGTTTGTTTGGTTTTATTTTAAAACTCTATTGATACCTATTTTTGAATTTATCATTTTTAAATTAAAGAAAATGACGGAATTATTATTTTTTTTAAATATGATACGATTGATACCTATTTCTGGAGATACATTTTGCCCTAGGACATTTTTCAGCCGACCTCGGGAGGCTTTTTTCGCTAGTAAGAAATAATTTAATTTGAACATTTAACATTATTTACCATCTTAGTTTTGAGGTTATTATTAAGCCTACGCCTTTATTATAAATTTCATAATAATAGAAACTTCATACCACGGTATATAGAATACTAAGTATTCTATATACCGTGCTTCATACTTCTATATTAATAATCTCTAATCTACATTAATTTCATTAGTGGAATCGTAGATGTAGAAAGAGCATATTAAGTGAGGGCAACTTTGCCAATTAAGACGTACTTAGCAACATACGAATGTTTTAAAACCACCTCGAATATTCTTAGTCCGTTGACTTTTAGTTTCCCCGTACTTTATAAACTAGAATGTAGAAAACCATACAACCAACGATGCAACTAAGTTCGATCTTGGTGAATCGTATTCTTATTAGCGGTAGGCCTATCGTTAATCAGGGCAGGTATGATCTTTTGCCATAAATAGAGCGAAGTAATACACCACAGATGTAAAGAAATCTATCCCACGGTATATAGAATATATCTTTTGATATATATATATTCGATTTTAAATATTAAAAAAGATTTGGATTCACAATAAAATTCTCTATAACTTATTATATCCATAACCCAATACATAATTAAAATAAATATCAAATAATTCAAAATAAAAAAATATTGTTCACCATTAATTTTGTCAAATTTGAAATAGTAATTTTTATAGGCCTAATCAGTAAAGGTATTAAAATTTGATCTGTCAACCTGATTTTCTTAAATTTTTATTATAGATATGTTTTCTATATGTGGTTCAAATTTTATTAAAATCGGTTAAATATTTTTAAAGTTATTCAATTTTTACTGAAGACATAAACAAACAATTTTTCACCGAATAAAGATATCGGAAAGTAATTTTTATAGGCCTAATCAGTAAAGGTATAAAAATTTTTTGTAACAGTCTGATTTTTTCATATTATTATTAAAGATATGTTTCCTATGTGTGGATCAAATTTTATTAAAATCGGTTAAATATTTTTAAAGTTATTCAATTTTTACACTAGGCTCATCAATTTTTACATGAGAAGCTTATAGAGCTTATAAGAAAGTGGGTCCCGATGACGTTACGAGTTACTGCGCATCCACTCGTGAACCCTACCGTTAGTATTCTATATACCGTGATCTATCCTACGTACATGTTAACACTCGCTTTGCTAACCAACCCTCGCGGCGACTTGTGGCGAAGAAAAGCAAACAGATTATTGTATACTATGATATTTTCACAGGAATGACGGTTGGTTAGGACAGAGATTTAATTAGAAGAGAGACGTTTTTCAAGTTATAAAATATGACGAAAATTTGATGTAGTAAAGCCAGGGGCGGCTCCAGGGGGGGCCATGGGGGCCATGGCCCCCCCCGAGAGCTCAGAATTTTTTTTCGTATTTCAAATGCATCCATGTGTATATAATATTATTTATGAACCAATATCGGAAAAGCCATTTAGAAACAAGATTAGCAAACACGAAACTTAATTCTTTATTTCTATATCATATTCACTTATACACAGGCAGTCCTCGTTATACGCGGTCCCGCTTTACGCGATTTCGCTTTTACGCGGTAGAAAAAGTCCTTAACATAGTGGTTACCCTTATGCTCTAGATGTGCAATAAGACGGGATTTTAAAATATTTTGCGTTTAAAGTTATTAAAACGTAAAAAGCGTTAGAAATATAGAAAAAGCCAAATGCCACCGACTCACTATTCATCACTATTTCTCAAAAACGACAAAACATAATATTAACTTGAGACTTAACATAGTGGTTACCCTTATGCTCTAGATGTGCAATAAGACGGGATTTTAAAATATTTTTCGTTTAAGGTTATTAAAACGTAAAAAGCGTTAGAAATATAGATAAATGCCAAATGCCACTCTGCCACTGACTCACTATTCATCACTATTTCTCAAAAACGACAAAACATATTAACTTGAGTTACTTGAGACAAAGGTTTTGTATTTGAGCCGAGTTGTTTGAAGGGTAGGCTACAGTTGATAATTTTATGTTATTGGTGCGCTGTCTTCCGTCAAGGTCAGTGCTCTCATAACGGTACCCACCCCACCCCCTACTAACTCTTAATTCTCCATTATCAATACATATCATTATTCATTTTCATATTTAATTTTCAATTCAACCAAATCAATAATATAAGCTTGTATATATAACTGAATCTTTGTTTTTTAAGGTTAGTTTTTATGTTTAGTGATATAATTTTATTTTGTATGTTTATGAATCTAATTTTTTTATGAATGTATTTTTTATTTTATTTTTTAGGCTTACACAGTTACTTAAATTGTTTTAGTTTATTAATAAAATGTTGAAACTTATTTCGTTATTAAGATGAAAACATTATTTGTGGCATAAATGAAACATTGAACGTTTATTCTAAAAGTGATACTTATTTCCTGTTTGTGTGGATTGAAATAGTTTCATAACTACCCAGACCATAGAGTAAGTAATTGATCTGTTAAAATACTTTCTAGCATTCTATATTTCGAACGATAACCTATTAGGCTGAACTAAACGTACAATCATAACAAAGTTGAAGTACATTTATGTTACAGTAATATATAAAACAAAATTAATTAATCATGAAATTATTAAAATCTATAACAAAGTGTTAATAAAATCGTTTTGGGGGGGGGGGGGGGTGACTAAAAGTTCCAAAAAAACTTTCCCGTACATGGCCCCCCCGAGAAACTGTCCTGGAGCCGCCCCTGAGTAAAGCAGTACATATTTCAAACTGGTCTCATAGACCTAGAATAAAGAATAAAGCTTACATAATGTTAGTAGTGGTAGTGTTTGAATTATGATAAAGTATCGTTTTCCGTTATTTGTATTTCTATTACCTAACCTTAAAAAACCTGAAGAATAACTATTTCATTCTAAATTTGACAAGTTAATTATTATTGTAATAAATGTAAATGTTTTCAAGAAAGGTGTTTTGGTTCAGTATAGGCAATGAATACAGAAATTCTGTATTCATTAGTATAGGCCACACCTAGAATTGAATTGTTTTATCCGTTATTGGACTGGGACACTTAAAATCAATATTTTGCAAACCCCTTTCTTATTGCACTTCTACAGAGCCTAATGGTATGAAGGTATCGTGAAAATTGTTAAGTTTCCAGCTATCATAGTTTTGGCTGACGATGTTTACGAATCAATCAATCAGTCAGGACGACTTTTTACTTTCTCCACCCTATGCGTAGTATATGGAGAAAGTATTGTTTTCGTCCAAATTTTCGAATTTTAATTTTTAGTGGAATTATCTGTTTTGGTGCTCCCTGAACCCCAAAGAAATGTTTAGTGGAATTATATGTGTTGGTGCTCCGTGAACCCAAAAAATATTTTTAGTGGAATTATTTGTTTTGGTGCTCCCTGAACCCAAAAAAGTGTTTTTTGGTGATGTCTGTCCGTGTGTCTGTAAGGATGTGTACAGAGCTGGAGACCATACCAACACTCCGATTTTGATGAAATTTAGTATGTATGTGTAGTTCTGGAATATCTCCAGGAGTTTTTTCATTTTTTCAAATTTTGGATTTTTAAGGGGTTTTACACCCCCAAAAATGGCAAAAAATGAGAAAAATCAAAATTTCTCAAAAACGGCTGTAACGATTTTGATCAAATTTGGCTTATTTGTAGCCCTTAATTTACCCTACCATTGCAAAAAACCGCATCTTTCTAAAAATTCTCGTTTAGGTAATAATAACTGATTTTTAGGGGTTTTTGGCCAAAAAGGGGCTACCTTTTCAAATTAAAAAAAAATTTCGTGCATGTATACAGGCTTCATTGACATGTTTGGTGCACATTTGATCGAAATCGATCGAATAGTTATAATAATAATAATAATAATAATAATAATAATAATAATAGTAATAGTAATAGTAATAGTAATAGTAATAGTAATAGTAATA
>JAGFPH010007551.1:7272-17297 GCA_018207615.1 Philaenus spumarius | reverse complement strand
TATATATATATATGATATTTGTGTTATATGTATATTAAATACCAAAGTCAGCAAAGTCATTAATGTTTTAAATTATTTTATCCTTATTCCTCCTCCTCTAATATTAGTACGGACAAAAAAATATAAATTGGTCATAGAAGTTATCACTTCCAACGTGTGGTCTTAAGCACACTATTTAATTTTTTTTTATAACGGCAGCACATAATTAAAAAAAAAAAATAATAAATTGTAATTTAATTCAAAACCGCCATGTATTGAATTTTTCACCAAGCGAGGATTTTTTTGTCTTTTTGGTCAGGAAGATTTCGTCTGCGGTAAAGTTATAGAAAATCGTATGAATAAAATTTTTTGTTCGAAACTTTTTTTATGAGATTCTTAGTTTAGTTGTAAAATGCATAACTGTATGAAACAAAAATAAAGACACGCGGGCGCTCGGCGAGAACCGTAGCTCGTAACCCTTATTTAATGTTGTAAGTTGCTATTTTATATTCAAGAGTAAAAAAGGAAATAATTTAAATGTTTATAGACAACATTTCCTTTACATAGTATATGATGATGATACCATTATTTTTTCGTTCAAGCCATAATTCCAGTTATTTTTTTCTTATCTTAATAAAATTCCAACAACGTTTTTTAGACTTTTTAGTTAATTCCTGAAGCGAACTAACTTGTACTGTGTGTGAATAAGAAATGTAGGCTTCATTTTAATAATAAAAAAGTAATTAAAAATTATTGTGTTTTCGTAACAAAGTATTTTTAAGCCTTTATTCATTTTGTTGTTCATTTAGCACCCCACAGGAAACATGTGCGAGATTGAAGACACCATGGTCGTGAACAACTTTACTTCCCATAATTTTCCTATACCTCGTTTTTACAATGTATTTACAGTATTCTATATTTACATATAATTTACAAAATTTATAAGCGATTCTGTTTGTATACAAAGTACAGTAGCTTAATTAAAATTTATAGGAAAACCTATTTAAAGAAAAATCATTAATTAAATATAATTTTAAACTAATATAATTACCTTTTATAAATATGTGTATGTATGTTTTTAGACCTATGTATATAAAGACTTAGAGAAGTCACTTATTTTTTGTTCAAGACAGTTTTTAAGTTATTCTACTTTTAGTTTATTTTATTTTATGCCAGTGGTATTTTTTCTCTATTTAGAGTACATTTTAAACTTTTTATTTTGTAGGAATGCCCAATATAGGTTTTGCCTAATGGATTCCTATTTATCGCTAAAATATTAAATATCTAACATAATTTTAAATTTATTTGGTACTAATTTTGTTTACATATTGTAAATTATTATTCTCTTACAGTTAAAAAATGTTGTTTTCTTTTTAAACATACAAATCATTTTGTCAAAAATATAGGCTACATAAATTTGAAACGTTACCGGTAATTAAGACGTTACAATAACTGTAAAGTTATAAGCAACTTGATAGTTAAAAAACGAAGTCAGTTAATAGCATTTACAATAACTAATAACAGTCTGTGCCAGTCGATAACACTTTTATAGGAAAACAATTTCATTGCTTATCCCTACCGAGTAGCCAGGCAGAAAGGCAACACTGCTTGGTCTCTACTCCCAATACTTTCCTTCAATATGCAATCCTTACAATCTATCTCGACTCAATTCATCGATTTCTTTCTCTGCTGGTCTACCAATCCTGACGTGGTAAATCACTGCAGATGTTCTCTCAGTCTGTATTTACTTCCATTGTTCCTGTTTTACCTGTAAGTAATTACCATTTAATATTTGTTAATGCTCATTCTTATTTTTACTATCTTTGTAGAATTTTCTTTATTATAAATCTGATACATCTTCCTTTATCTTCATCCTAGTTTTAATAATCTTACCAAAGCAATGATTTTGCGTGATGCTAACCTGCAGCAGGAGTTAGGAAATTATAGATCCATCCGTTGTAAATTATCTAAAGCTGAGTTTTCCTAGCTCCGCACTTTCTGCGGAGCACACTGCGGAGCCTACTCAACAACATGAAATAGAACCGGGCCGTTTTCCTAGACCCCTCCGCTGTCCGCAGTGCGCTCTGCGCAACTAGACGGCTCATCTGAGAGCAGTCAAGTGCGGACCGCGGAGCGCAACAGAGCTGTTTTTGGGTACTAGTTTTAGTTTTACAAGATAATGCTATAAAAGAGAGTGTTGTATGAATATTATTGATATAATATCTACAATGTCTAATAAGTTTATGGCTAGTGAGGATGAACAGCTTATCTAACTCGTCGGTGCTCATCCAATACTGTGGAATATGGCCGATAAACAGTTTAAAAACACTATTAAGAAGGACCTTGTATGGCAGGAGATTGGCCTTTTGATCAACAAAAGGAGTACGTAATTCTGTTTCGTCCTTTATTTGGGAAGTTGTGACGAAAAGTAGACAGAAAATGTAGTCGGCTGTCTGTATTAAGACTCGGGTCCCTAAATTCAAAACGGCGAAGTTGGGTACAATTTCAATGTTAACCTAACCATATCTTCACTTTTAAGCATATTTTTGTGTTATTTTCGTCAAAAAACGATAACTGTATTTTTTTCTTAAAGTAAAACAGATTGTGGGTGTTGATTGCTAAGGTTTTTGCAATATCTCTTTTAGCAACTGAGTAAAAAATTAATAAAGTTTACTGTTTATATCATACGTTTATGAAAAAAAAACAACAGTTTTTGAAAATGTATCGGCAGTCAACATCTGCATATGACAGCACTTCAAAATGAAACCAAATTTTAAAATTTATTTCTCGAATTAATGGGAAAAATGACTTAATCTGATCATTGTTCTTTTGCGAATCAGATTCAATATGGGGGGCCCTTCACCAATCAACTAAAATCAACGATAAACAGATAGTAAAAGGAATGTGTTATGTAGTAATAATACACTACAGTAAAACCCCGGCTAACCAAATTAAGGGGGGGGGGGGGGGGCGAGACGTTTCGGATAACGATTTTTTCGGTTAAGCCATGAATATCTAACACTACAGTTTTGAAAGGTTCTGAAAGTCAAACCATCAAAGTCAAAATTCAAAAATTTCTTTTATGTTCTTTATTTAAGTTAAAATTACATTTTTAGGATTACAGTACATCACAATATACTCATTAAATTAACAGCAACAGTTTTCAATAAACTTCCATTTTTGATTTCATTGATAGCAGCTAATTTATAAGTGAAAGTAATCACAACCCGCTTCCGCTTATTGTTAGTCGCTGCAGCACAAAATACACAAAAGGCAATAAAAAAAACACTTGTGTCATGATTAGGAGGGGTGGGAGAGTTAGCAGTGTTGTTATAGTTTTAAACTGATAAAAAGTCAAATACGCAGCGCAACTTCGCAGCTAGGAAAACACTACAGAACAGCTCACTGCGCACTGCGCTGAGAGGTCCGCAGTGCGGAGTGCGTTGCGCGAAAAGTGCGGAGCTAGGAAAACCAAACTTAAATCCGTAGTAGCTACTACTCTAGGTGGCCTTGGTCATTACAACAGTCGAGGCCAGCTACCTGATGGCAACTTTCAGCATCCTCATTGTGTCAACATCATTCAACCAAAGTTTTCTAAGTTAACATTTAATATTCCTTTCGCCATGTTCTGCCTTATTTCTTACCCTATCCGCCTTTTGTATGTCACCATGGAGTCTTCCAATTGTGACTATAACCGGAATGCTAGACTCGTTTTATGTTTTCAAATATTGCTAAATTTAATATCGTTAGCTTCTTTAAACACTTTTTTTCATCGGCAATGTTTAAACATCTTCTCTCTTAATATCAGCTGTTTTATTTAACCCTAGAACACTAGAGTTCGTAAAACTTGCGTGTGGTGTCGACATTTCCCCTCGCCCTTCTACCACTATAGCCTTTAAGCAGTGCTTTGGGCAGTTAGTTGCCTTTGAGAGACTGCTTGGTGGATTCGTTCATCTGTGTTATTTTGGTGCCGACTTTATACTCCACTATCTAAACAACACGTAAAATTAACTTTTCGCTAGTTTTAACAGTATATTTTTCCACGTGTTAGAAATGAAGTCGTTCCTCAGGAATGAAGTTGTTCCTCAGAAAGGGAGTAGAACCTACTGTTTAATTTGTGATTGGAAAAAGAAGAGGATGTCAGATACTTATTGTAGCTGCGGAAAAGTTATCTGTGGTGAACATCAAGTGAAAAATGCCCTCAGTGTGCGTAGATTCCGAACAAATGAAACATATGTAATGAATAATATTTACTAATACAAATTCTTTTATAAAGTTAAATATAATATAATTCGTTAAAGTTTTCTGTTTTAAATAGTAATAATGATTCGATTTGTATAATATGTAGCTATAATGTATTCACAATTTTCGGGAAATATACTGGTATTAGAGGTTACACGTCAATATTACGGGTCTCTAGTAATAACGACATTCCGATTAGTGATAGTGGTCTAGGGTTAAAATCATCCACTTGTACTTCTTTCTCTCCTGGTAAATACCTCTTCCATAGTGCATTAAAATGTTTTCTTTCAAAACATCATCAATTACTTACAGATTCTATCATTCAATTTACCTTCCTATCAACAAGTTATATGTCCTGCCTTATTTTGTTACATAATATAAATTTAAGTGACTCCTTTTAGTTTTAATTAAATATCTGGTCTAATTATTTTACTCGTTTGTTTCGTCTCCTGTGTTCCACGAAGAACGTTTTAAAACGGATTTATTAAAACACGTGTTTAAAAAACGATATGTAGTATTACAAATACATACATTCTGTATCTGTTAGTAAATTTTCAATGTAAAGTAAGCCTTTACACTGCCGCCATTTTGAAATGTGTTTCAACGTTTTATTTTTGGGTCCACCATCTTGCTACTAAAAGGTCTCCATTTTCGTAGGCATTAACTAAACGCTAATATGTATCTAGTTTATTTTGAGGGGTACTTCTATCGATGGCTTACTTTTACTTTCTCCCCCCTATACGTAGTATATGGAGAAAGTATTGTTTTCGTCTAAATTTTTGAATTTGAATTTTTAGTGGAATTATCTGTTTTGGTGCTCCCTGAACCCCCAAAAATTGTTTAGTGGAACTATCTGTGTTGGTGCTCCCTGAAACCAAAAATATGTTTAGTGGAATTATTTGTTTTGGTGCTCCCTGAATTCAAAAAATTGTTTTTTTGGTGATATCTGTCCGTGTGTCTGTGTGTCTGTTAGGATGTATACAGAGCTGGAGACCATACCAACGGTCCGATTTTGATGTAATTTGGTATAAAGGTGTAGTTCTGGAATAACTCCAGTCGTTTTTTTTTATTTTTTCAAATTTTTGATTTTTAAGGTTTTTTACCCCTTCAAAAATGGCCAAAAAACGAGAAAAATCTAAATTTCTCTAAAACGGCTCTAACGATTTTGACAAAATTTGGCTTATTTGTAGCCCTTAATGTACCCTACCATATTCAAAAAACCGGATCCTTCTTAAAATTCTCGTTTAGGTAATAATAATAATAATAACTGATTTTTGGAGGTTTTTAGCAAAAAAGGGGGTAGTTTTTCAAAAATTTTCAAAACCTTTTTTCGTGCATCTATACTGGCCTAATTGACATGTTTGGTGCAAATTTGTTCGAAATCGATAGAATAGTTTTAATAATAATAATAATAATAATAATATTATAATATAATATGGATGTGTGTTACATGCATCTAATATTTTCCGTGGTATGTCCTACTTTTGCAATTCTAAATAACCACCTCCTAAGCTAATCTTGGGAAGGTATAAAGTTTCAACTGGGAGAAAGTATGTGGCAGTTATCTGGTACCGTTTATTTTATATACTATACAGTTTTATTTGTCGAGTTGGAATTTCGGAGTTAGCATCTTCTACTTTTACAATAATAATATCTTAAGTGGATGATTAGACATACTATACAAGTTTCCAAAACTCAATACCTGTT
Source organism: Philaenus spumarius (assembly GCA_018207615.1). Lineage (NCBI taxonomy): Eukaryota > Metazoa > Arthropoda > Insecta > Hemiptera > Aphrophoridae > Philaenus > Philaenus spumarius. The sequence goes on along the minus strand of JAGFPH010007551.1, from coordinate 11,369 downwards.
TTCTAATTGTAGAATTTCTTTCTTGAACAAGTACGACTTTTAAACAGTATTAATGTCAAAAAGTTATTGAGTAGATCAGCGTACATTTCAATGATTAAGTCTTTGGTCTGTAATTGGCTATATTCGATGATTTCTAGTATACAGTCATGTAAATAGAACTTGAACTTTACCTAGTAAAATTATATACAAATTGAGTCAAATGAATAATGCAATGTAGTGTTGGAGTTAGCTCTCCTAGAATTTCTTATGAATTTATTTGCTCTTGACGAGTCGCTACTATATTTCACCACAAGGGACAAATGAAATTTTTTCCAGAACGATTTACCTGACATGTATAATAGTATTGTATTGAATCAAAGATTAATACTATTATAGATTAAGTCATTAAGATTAATTCATTAATTCTTTCTGTGTAATTAAATAACGGAATTATATTACCAAATTAAAATAGTTTATTACGGCTTTTTAAGTTATAAGGTGATTTATAAACTTATAACTTTTAAACTATAAATCAAGTAAAGTTATAATTGTAAGTAAAATTTTGCATGAATTGAGAAGGCGACATAAAATATTATCAACTTATTTTATTTGTAGTTCAAGTTAACAATAAAGTTAAAGAAAAATTTCGAATAACCAATTCAAAATTTCTTTTTAGAATTTTAATATTTAATTGAGTAATTCAAATAGGCTATAGCTTCCCATACATTAGATTTGACAGAAATCTAGAATGTAAGCTACACTCTTATTAACAGTATAGGGAGAGCAGAGTGGCTGAGACGTTCAACATTATATTTAAATGCTGTTAAATAAATACATGAGAGGTTAAATATAAAGTCGATGAGAAAAAAATTACGGAAGCTCTAATGTATTATTATTAAATTTATTATCTGAATACTCGTACGTTGCTACGGTGCGACAGAATTTGGTTTCTGTTTATGGTTTACTTTTACCAAGATTTAAGTTATCAATGTTCAGTTATCTTTAGTTTGTAAAATGTTTAGCTTTGAAACTACCTGAACAAATAAAGTGATAAAAACATAGCACTTACTGAGTTTGTATTAGCCTATGCATATTCAATGTAATCTTACAAAATGTATCTGAATACATCTGGCTTCTGTGTTTGGCTCAGGTAGCAGGCTTCATATTTGTCGGATATACGTGCCTTAAATGTTTTTATAAAACCGGGTCCTTTCATTTAATTGCGGTGACATTTGAAAACAGGAGTTGTAAGCTCTGACATTAGGTTGAAAATGTTTTGCCGTTAGTGAGTTTACTGTTAGTAAAACAATACTTCCTGGTGTTTCTCCTTTCAATTTATTTGCATCGTAAAATTACATTTTCCCAGTCAAAACTATTTCATCCTGTTCGTATTTAATATCCGGACCATAAGTGAATCCTGAATTGTATTTCCTTTCCCAACTTTGTTCTTTGCCACGAGTTTTAAAGTTTTATCTACATTGTGCCTTGCATATTATACTTCAGTAGTATCATTCACTGTGTAGAAGTTTTGTTTTTCTAGCCGTGAATTTTGTTCTTAGGGCATTTCATTCGCTCTAATGTAATTTTTAGAAAGCCTGCTTTTATTTATTATTAATGTTGTTTATGCAACAGTTTTTTTAGCTTGATTGTTTGCCATTTTAATGTTGTTCTTATTTCGTCCTTGTCTGACTGTTTTTATTCCTGTTCTTAATTTAGGTAGTACTTTTATGGATATGTTTTATCAAGCTTTTATGTTTTGAAAGGAGCTCTTGATTGTAATTCTTCAGTGTGTACAAATATAAAATGGCCAGATTCGTCCTTTGAAATACCAGTAAAAAGTAAATAGATTAATGGAGAATTTATGTTATCTACGCTCGAAAAGCTATGGGGTTCTTTACCTTGTGTAAATATTGTAACATTTATAATATAAATGCGACATAATTCTAGAATTATTCCAAATCCGTTTAATTTATCCGTGATAGTATAATTAATTACATAGAAAAACAGTAACTATCTGAATCAGCAAATATGTGGTGATAGTGACGGTAGGTATTCTCATAATTTATAAAAGGACATTCCAACGATTTATTTAATATGCCCTTTCACTCCATTCCTTATTCTGCCTAACAAACGGTCCATACACATTGTAAGAAATACAACTAAATAGGCAGTTGCCATCGCCGGGCAATAATATCTTTTTTAATGACTCTTCTTGGTAGTTACAATTTAAATGTATTTTTTAAATAGTTGGCGAGAAAATCTTATCACAAAAATGTACTTCAGAATTAATATAGGATACATCATTGTGAATATAATATTAATAATATATCTAAAACAAAATACAGTACTGATATATTTGATTTATTATAGCCTTCTAAAATTAAAGCAATTTAAGTAGCAAAGTAAGCATAATTCTTTAACACGACAAACCCCTTTCTTCCTTCATACCTTTACATACCAGACCTAAACCATGAATGAATATTTTAATACATTTTTAGGATTAATTATAACCTCAAAGCTTAGTATGTTAAATAATGTTCAATTTATAAATCAAATTATTGAGTTTGGGCTTACTGCTTATACATATACACTCCCGCCGACCTATTCTCCCGCATCGGCTCCCCTACGCTCAACTTGTCTGTATTTTGTTCCCGGGTCAAAAGAAACGATGGATCTTCTATAATACTCTCATAATTATTTTCACTACTGACTACTGAGATCTTTGATCTAAATAAATCAAACATCATTGTCACATCAAAACGTCCTAAACACATATTTATTTATATTTATAATTATTTGTAGCATTATATTTACTGTATTATTTATCTCCGTCAATAAACAATTCATCTGAATGTATATACGTATTTCTGTGATTGTGCTATAGAATAACCACCATCTCAGGCCAACCTAAGTTAATGTAAGTTAACATGAAAGCTTAGGAATTAAAGAGCTGTAAGAAAATCGTCTAACCACAGTAAAGAATAAACTAAATATAATAGTACAGTACCTTATATGTTTCCGTCAGTGACCTCTTTTCGTTAATTCATTTGACGATTTCGGAATGTCTATCCCATCATCAGAATATATCGTTGAATGGAGCTCGTCAAAACATTAAGTAAAAATACACAAACACATAAAACCATAACTTTTTTAAAACACAGTTAATAGGTGTACACTATACACCTTATGGCTATAGGATGTCGACATGGCTAATGTTTTGACGACCTCCATTCAACGAGAGCTGAACGAACTAATGGGAGAAATGAATTAACGAAAATAGGTCAGTGACGGTAAAATATTAGGTACTGTACTATTATATTACAATTTTGAGACCTGGATACTATACAAATGAATTTAGAAAATAACAGTTACACAAGGGTAGACAAAAGCATTTTTGCACCGTAGTAAAGTTAATATATACTTTAGAAATCATGCATAGTATCTTGTGTAAACAAATGATGACAAATGAATGTCCTGATAAAAAATATAATTATATAAACCATCCATAATTAGAAAGTAACTTTAAATTAGACTACAAGTAGGTCTATATTTGAGTATACACTATTTAATATTAAAAACTAATACTGTAACGGGTTTGAATATATATTTTAAAACTATAAAATATCCAATATGACTAAAAGCTCGGCAGTAAAATGTAGTTCACATAAATCATGAAACCAGAAGGTTTTTTCATAGAACTACTTGTATAAGACCACAGAATTTCTTTATTTGAGTAAGCCTACAAACAATTAATTAACTACTGTGGTAACTTTTAAAATTAGAGTCACTACTGGTTAAAGTTGTGTCTACAAGTTTTGCGTATTTAAACTAGTTAATTAACATTAGTAATATATTAAACAACATTTCAAGTTTCAAAAGTTGTCATGTTTAGTAAAGCAGGTAGAATGATTGACAACTAATACAATCTTAATTCAATACATTGAATACCAAATGGCATGACGAATGTTCGGAAAGAGTGTACAGACAATAATTCAATGAATATCTAGGTCAATGTTTGGTGAGAGTGTACAGACAGCATTAGTTTAATATCTCGGTTAATGTTCGGAAAGAGTGTACAGACAATAATTCAATGAATATCTCGGTTAATGTTTGGTGAG
>JAGFPH010007550.1:54290-64418 GCA_018207615.1 Philaenus spumarius | reverse complement strand
TTCTTTAACCAACAAGCAACATGGCCTGACGTCTAATACTTAACTCAGCAGTTAATACAAAACATAGTGAGCGATGCTTCAATAACTTGAGTTGTTCTGTTAAAAAGTGTAATAAATCGAAGCAGTGTTTTCTTTTGGTGAAATGTGATGTGAAGTAAATAAATTGTAATACGTAACGGCAGTAAACCGGCCATGCTTCTTAATTTGCAACATTTCTAACCGGCGGAAATAACCATCTCTCCCTTACCAGGTAAATATTTAAACAAACATATTAAACCTATTTCATCTGAGTTTGCTATAAAAATGTATATTGTCTGAATTTTACTGTAACTATATCTCTACATTTTACAAAGTAATTTCCTGTCATAACTAAAAGCCTAAAACAGCCTATTTTTTTCAATATCTTTACATGGCCTATAAGCCTTAAGCTAAAATGCAGTTTAATATTCAGTAGCCTTTAGAGCTATATAAAAGCATAAGTTGCAATACAATTTCATGCATGATTGTACAATACAGTTTTATACATGATTTCAGACATGAACTTTGTTTTAAACAACCTTGAACTTAACAAAAACTGAGTGCATAAGATCTGAAAGTAAATCATGTTGTACTTTGTTCGCAGTGAAAATCACTGGTTCAATAAACAGCTGTTCAACATGAACTGTTCATAAACTGTTCGTTATTTCACCGTCTTCTCAAAAAACAATTTGTGTGAACAATTTTACTTTAATAGTAAACTAAGTTTAATATCACTGTTTACCTAGAAATGACACTTATATTCGTATTGGCTTTTATTATTATTTTTTTTTTTTAAATCAAATCAAAGAACAAAGGCTATATACCATTTCGTTCAATATTCATTAGTAAACAATTCTTTTGGATGAGATAGCTAGCATTTTTTTGACCCTACAATCCCAAAGGAATTATTTCAAAATTGAAATTTTTTTTATTACATGAGAGACGTCTCAAAAAAACATTAAACTCCATTATTTTTATTATTTTATTTTATTTTGTATTAAGGTTGGCCAACAAAATAAATTTTATTAATAAATCCATGGTGAAATGTATCTAATTTTTGTAACTTTGTAAATTTAACAAATTGTATGTTTTTATTATAAATGGGGAGGGTTTTCAAATTATACTTTTGGGGAGGGATCTTTAGAACTTAACAAAAATTAATATTATCTATACATAATTAATTTGCTAGGGGTTATTTTGTGAGTAGAACTCCTCCCAGAGTTTTTAACCGATTTTGATGTTTTAGGTGTCATTTTACAGAACTCACTCTGAAGTTGTGCTTCCCTTAAAATGAGCTCAATGTATGTAAAGGGCTTCGCCCCAGTGGCCCTCAAAGTTACCATGTTAATCTTATGGAAGGTCAATCTTAAGGAAGAAGAAGAAAGATTTCTTTTGATTTTATCAGGGGCACAAAAACAGCTGTTCGTATGAAAAGCTTAAAACAGTTGATTTTGATCAACAGCTGATTTTGATCAACAACTGATTTGGATCAAAAACTGAATATAACTTTAGGTTAGGTAAATCAAGCAATAGCGAAGCATTGCCCGGTCCACTAGTAACTGTAAATTTTCTTTAAAATCTTTCTTATTTGTATATAAGGGCATATAAATTTTTCTTAAGGACATATCTTTTATTACATTAATATATAAACTTCAAATATTAATTTGAAGTAATGTTTAATAAACAAACTGTTTATTATGTGAATTGTTTTTATTATAATTTCCTGTGAATAGCTAACTCATGTGTTTGAAATCAGCTTTAAATAAGGTAAGGTTACAGATCATTTTTTTTATAGTAAAATCTCAAAATTTTTTATGTATGTTCCATTTTAGTTTTTGCCCAGTACGCATTCCATATAGTTATTATTCTTTTGGATGGTACAAAGTGTCATCAAATTCATTGAGATCCATAAGAATATAGAAGAGATAGTTTTTTAATTAATTTATCTCGTTTCCTACTTACGCAATACAACGTTAAATACAATCAATAAATATGTAACATGACATAAGATGCGTGTGTTTTCATTTAATTTAAACTTTAATCTATTTGTATCATTATTCCGCTCTTCCCTGGTAATTGCAATGACAGAAATGTATTTCCATAAACAACTTTAAAATATTTTACTATAAGACTGACAAAAATATTGAACATTACTTCCAAATTAATGCTCCCAATCAAAGAAAATATTGTCAGTTTCTCAAACAAACTCAATTATGATGAAGATAGTTCCAATACAATTTCGAATCTGATTTCAACAGAATGATGTACTCTAAGGAATGTAATTACGGTCTCAGATAAGATTACAGTGATTGTTAGTTACAGCTGTGAGTGTGGGTTGGAATGTCCTTCGCTTTGACTGAGATTCCAGTTGCAGGGACACTGATACAAGTCTTCTTGAATGTAATTATAGGTTTACAAACATTGAGGATGGAGCATTCATTAACTAGCTGGGTTTGTGTGATGCATTTGTGTTAATTGAACCAGACAACTTCTGGCAACCTAATCCATAAAGTCTATTATGTAAAATACACAAGTGATAAACCGCAGCGTAATATTATGTGAACTGTGTTATTTATTTGTTACCAGTTTACAGATATTAAAAAAATATATAATTGTATAATATAGATATGCAAACACATAATTTAACATTGGTATAAAGAACTTATAAAGTGGTAATACAATATACATTAAAATACAAAAAACAATTTGAAATAATATCAAATAATCAGTAATAATTGTAAATTTGAAGATTCTAAAACATATTTTTCAGCACATATCTTACTGCGTTATAATGTTAAAAAGTTACTTTTGTTAATTAAAATAACTTTTATCTATGTCAATGCTGTAAAGTTGGTTTCTAAATTTTATTGAAACAATTCTAATGTTCACAAACTAAAATAGTTTTCCATAAAACGATGATAAAGGGTAAACTATTGGTTGTGTAAATCTGAATTGATACATTACTTCATTTTACATGCAAAACTTTAATACTACGGTGTTCACGTCTTGGAACGCAAAGCCTACCAATAAGCACTTTAAAAGCAGTCGGCTCTGTTGAGTTTATTAAAACTACACATTCACGATTCAGAAAAAGGGAGACTCAGAAGTGAAAGCTTAGATTTAATGATAAAATACATTGCAGCTTTAAAATCACTTAGAACGAAATTTCTTTTGCGGAAGATTGGGACTGCAAAAAATTAGCTAATTGTAAAAGATATGGTGGAAATTATTGCAACAATGGGAAAATATAGGTTTGTATGGTTGAAATTAAATAGTTTTATATTCCGTAAAAAGCGTTTGATCATAATTTTAAGGGGTCACTGCACAGGAAATGTTATTTTTTTCATTTGTTTTATGTTATAGCTTATTCTTTTTTGTTTACAATGATATACAACGCTTATATAATACAAACAATTAAACCTACTTTATTTACATTTGAATGGGACCATGTTCTTGGGTTTTCAGCTAAAAACTGGAACTTCAGTGTCTTCTACAGCGTTTTCCGAAAGTTAGATTTGTTAAGACAAAAACCCCTTTATCTCAGAAACTACCAAAGGTATCGGCATGAAATTTGTTGTGCAGGCTTATCAAACCTACCCAGATTACTGGAAACTCAAATATAGTTTAAAAAATTAAAATAGCCTTTTTTACAAAAAATATATATAGGATTTAAAAAAAATTCAAAACAGTTTTTTTTTAAATTAGTAAAAAACTAATTTTAGAGTTTCCACACATGTAAAAAGGCGTATATTTTCAGAGAAAAACTGAATAATTACGATATCTTTATTAGTTGCTGCGAAAAGGGACATATGTTAACATGGTAAAAGATAGGGTGCCGTGACCCCCTTAAATATTTTACTTTTATTTTAAAGTAGGGGAAACCCCTGCGTGCGCCACACCCCAACCCAGTTGAAACCTTCTATACACATAATCATATTATGTTTCCTTTGTAATAAAGGTATAGGACTAATAGTAACCCCAAAACTAAGATGTTAAATAATGTTAAATGTTCAAATCAAATTATTTCGTATATTTTATAACAGCAGTTATAACAAAGGTTAAAAGAACCAGCAAGGCTCAATTCTACAGTATAAAATCCTAACCTAAAAGTTAGAAATACAAAAAATAGCTTCAAAGCTTGAAATCAGAAGCTAATGGAAATATTAGAGCCAACAGCTGTTTGATCTGTTATCTTATTCTATTGGTTTCTACGGTAATGAATATAAATACATTAAAGAAGTATGTGTTGGTTCATCAGTCTAGGCTTAACCTAATAATTTTTCCGACTAAATTTACAAATATTGAAATAAAAAATGTTTTTATCAAAATGAATTACCTCTGTCAATTAGGGATAGTGTAGCTTTTTATTTAATAAAACAAAAATTTAATTGGTTCAGTAGTTCCACAGATTACCCCCTACGCAGAAACAAAAACAAATTTAACCTCTTTGTAATATAAGTGTAGACTAGACTAGATTGATTCCATCCCCATACCCACTGTGAAACAAATGCAAACAAATTATTGACAGAGATTTTTTGTAAGAAGACATTTAATCTTCAAGTTATAAAATATGACTAAATGTGATACGGTAAAGCAGTATTTCACACTGGCCAGATAGGCCTAGTAAAGAATAAAGTTGTATAATTTAAATAGTGATATTATTTGAATTATAATAACTAAGTCTTTTTCGTTGTTGTGTTTGCTGTTAACTAACCTAAAGAAACTCTTGGCTGTGAAGAATAATTAACAGATTATAAATTTGCTAATTTGTTTGCTATGGTAATGAGAGTAAATGCATTCAACAAACATATTTTTGTTCAGAATAGGCCACATATAGAATTGAGTTGCTGATCTTTTCATTCACATCAACTGGCTTGTTTGTTATAGGACTTTTGAGTGAACTTTCGTATTTTTTACATTTTCAACCCTTAAAATCCAAATTATGAACCTAATGTTATGCAATTTTGTTTACACATACCGGTATTTAACTTGCATTGGCAATATCATAATTAGTTTTAAGGTAAATAAGTAATTTTAATGGAAAAAAAGAAATCTCTAAGCTTTATAATATATTACAAAATGTGTATGTATGAAAACCAAATCTGTTTTAGAGAAGAAAGAAAACCAAGGCAAAAATGTTTCCCTAGACAACCGGAACCGACCTGTAGTGAGGTTTAGAAAGCACTTTACCGTTGAAAGCAGTACAAATAATGTACAAGCAATGTAAATGTTTCATATAGGCAACGTTTGGAAGCATACAAATCCTGTCAAAAGAAATATAAATCCTTCCAGAATGCAGAATGGTGTTAGGCTCGATTAATTATTCAAGCTGGTATTACGAAAAACAACATGTAATACGAGTAAAGTACCAGGCTACACATTTTCATAAAGAGTTTAGTTTAGCTTACATTATGTATTTGTTACTGACAATATAATCGTTGTTTAAGTGATTGATACTTATTTTATAAACTTGTAAACCATTTTAGAAAACATATATACAGAGAAACATATTATTTTTAAAGTAGTTTTTACATTTAAAAAAACTGCCATAAAGATATACTTTCATATAGAGAGAATAAGATTAACCTGTATATTTGGTAATAATAAATTTAGCCTTATGTGCGAGGAACTACAGATATAGGTTCAAAAGTGCAAGGAGTTGGTTCGGAGCAACGACCACAGAACTATATCAAAGCCCACTAAAGAATACCGTTGAGGGACGGGCTTGTGTACACCGAGACCTTGAACGCTCCAATCGTCGTAGTGCGACGTTGTCACGTTCTTCCCACGCTTCTAACTTACTGCGGCTGACTCAAAGAATTTATAATTCTTTAAACTGTGCTATCAAGCCTCGAGCGGTAAATACCAGGAGTGTTCGAGGCTAGTAGATATGGCAACGCTGCGCGCCCATCCTATTGGCCGCCTCGCAACGGTATTCTTTAGTGGGCTTTGATATAAATAGACTGGACAAGTCGAACGCAAGAATTAAGCCAGTTACAGGGACAAAAACAAAAGCCAGTTATAGAGACTCACACAATATGGCGGATGCAAATCGCGAGCCACCGGCCGGCCGCCTATGTTGCCACATTACCCGCGAAAGAAGCTCGTGTTCTAACTGTTGTATGATAGAAACTACAACAGCTAATTTTAAAAAAATATACTTTTCGGAAAATGTAGCTTTTCAGCTACATTTCTCTCGCTTACATGTCACACCTGGCGTAAAAACAAAAATTTGTCTCGCAATGCAACTTTTTGATGTCAAGAATTAAAAAGCATAAAAAAGTTTGGATTTTATTCGATTTTTAAAGGGCCAAACCATTTTTATTTTCAAATTGTGAACACACCATTAACGGCCCACACTATTAAACTGTAAGTTAGTTAAATTTCAAATATTTTCGAGCTATTGAAACCACGGTGTAACTGAATAGGGCGCACTGATAACTTCACTCCTCTCTAGACCCGCTCGTAGTTTCTAACCTCTCACAAGATGGCCGACCTAGCTTCAATTCCTGCAATGTACGTGCTTATGACATGACTGGTCTATTTAATTCTGTTATCGCTGGTTCAGAGGTATGGGTGTCAAAAGAACACATGACATAATTGGAATTCTTATAGAAAGTCTGGGAGTCGAGTGCCGAAGTAGATGAAACCGACCAGAATGTTCCTGGATGCTCTTGAAACTTAAAGAATGTGTCAGAATGTCCGAGAATGTTTTAGAATGTTGGAGAATGTTCCAAAACCTTATAGAATCTTCTAGAAGTTTTGATCATATTCCAGAATGGTCCAGATGGTTCACCGAAGGTACTTGCTGTTCCGTAACGTTAGAAAACATTCTAGAAAGTTTGTGAAACCGAAACTCGGTTTTAAGGCTAAGAAGCTCGACATATACATATTAAGATAGATGTATTTCGGGGTTTTTATAGCATTTGCTACTCTCTAGCAATTTTTTTTTAAGAATTGTGCATGAAATATTTTTTAAATTTAAGTAAATGATAACTTTACAGTTCTAATGAATTTAATAAGTGATTATGTAGTTTCTAGCTCATGAAAACTTATTTGTCCTTACTTGAAATTTAATGTAGAATACGATGGTAGTATTAAAGTTTGACGAATTTTTCGAAATATCCCATAAATTCTAAATTTTTGTGTAGTACATTTTAGATAAAAAAATTAGTGGATGTGTGAAAAAGATTTTTTTTAAATTGTGTATTTAAGTTGCGTTATGTTGTTCTAGGACAAAAATAAAATAAATAACGCTAGGCAAAAACCACCCCGTATAGGAGAAAATACATTTGAATTTCGACCATTTGTGTCTAAAAGTGTGTACATTGAATTAGTCATATTTGTACTGAGAGCGCAAAAACAATTAATCTTCTGTCGACTTTTTCAACGAACACTTTGAATGGTCGCCGCTCATATTTGTACGGGAGCCTTTGTAAAGGTTTTTCGTTTTTAGCGCACATGTGGTTATTGTTTTTAAAATATTATTTTCCAGTGATTAAATATGGATGGTTCAGAAGCGAATTTAATGAAATTAACAGATTCCTACAGAAACCAAATCATTATTGGGGATTATCTGCATACGAGTTATTAAAAAAATATATATGAATACAGATGTATGGCGAAAAATATCTGAGTAGATGGATATCTGCGGGCCAGAGTAAAAACAAAATATAGATCTTGCTGTCCTCATACCGACGGGAGAAGAGCAAGTTGAAAAACAGCCTGGAGACAGGAAATGATAAGTTGTGAATCAAATAAGATATTATGTACATCTCTTTTAATTGTCATTATTAAATTAGTTTACCCTGGAAGTAAAAAAAAAAATGGCCTTGTTAATTCGCAAGGATTTTTGGTGTTTTGCAAGCATTTTTTTCTAAAATTCACCAAACATAGTAATTATACCAGAATGTACCAGAATCCCAAAGTGGTCATTACCTTTTTTATAGAAAAAGGTTCAAGGAATTCATTTGTGCAACTAGAAAGTTGATTGAGTTATGTTATTAGCTTAGGAAACAAAACATTTCCAGTAACGACAAAATCTAAATTTATTCCTACATAATAAAACATACTAAACATTTTTTGCAATCTTTTCGAAATACACGTAAGTTTGGCAATTTAGTTCTCAATAGAAGTGTATACAAATATATATAAATTTCAAAAATAAAAACCAGGTTTTTATGATCCTAATACAAGACCGCTAACAAAATTAAGCCTATTTTGAAATATCATTTACAACTTCACTGCAAAATGAATACTGCATGTTCGTGGATTTTATGTTATTGAAATGAATAATTCCAACGAATCAATGGCGAGCGCCGCGAAAGTGTGTACGCACCTTTAGGTATAAAATATGGTTTGTAGAAAATACTTTATATAAAATGTACTCAAATGTACTCATAGACGTGAAATTCACGTCAAAGAAACTGGCGGAAATCATGGTTCATGCGCTTACTGGCGCATAGCTCATTTATGTAAGCCTAATTGGGAACATAGATTGATTTTGATGAAACTCATTTTACGATTTTGAGGCAGTGAACTGTCAATATTTATATATTTTTTCATTTATGTATCCATACTTCAAACAAAGCCGTGATTACCTTATGCTAGAAATTTATAAACTACTAAGAGAGTTTGTGTAAAAATGATAACGCAAATATATCAGGTTGTGTGATTAACGCTGTCATAACATCTGTTTCTTACATATTTTGATTTCACTGAAAACCCTTGACTCGTTATTTAAAAAAGAAAAACTAGTTAGAACCTGAGAATGGTTATCTCTAAACTTTTTCCAGTACAGTTTGATGTGGTTAAGAACAAAGTAAAGCTAAAGTTTTCAACCAGAAATGCTGAGTATGCTGAAGTTAAACCCAAGACTTTGCTTTAAGTGAAATAGAACTTTAGACTTTAGTTGACTTTCGTGATTGCATTAATTTAATCGATACTACGTAGTGTGTGATTCTCTAACATTTGCCACTAAATGTTTATAGTGTAATGAAACTTACTACTGTTAATTAATTATATAACTTGTTTAATTTAATGTGATTTGTTCGTTTTAAAACAGCTGGAAACTACAGTGAAACCTCAATAAATCGAATCCCATGGGGAACGGGGAATTTCGAATTATCGAGTATTTTGAATAATAAGGGGTCGATTTATCAAGGTTCATCCTCTCCAATTTTCGATTTATAGAGGTTCAATTCCGTGCAAACAATAAATATCAGGAGAACTGATTGCCTTCTAAATACGGTGTTTTGTACATTATGCATCAATATTAATTTCAGTACTATATTGTAATGGTTGTTAATGCAATTATAAAATTTAATATGTACTTTCAAATTTAAGAAGTAGTTAGTTTTAATTTCAAACTGCTTCTTTATTGAACTGCTGGCCCAAGACTGAGATGGATCGCAACAGGAGCGGAAGTTTTACGGAATAAAGGATTGGTAGCTATTTCCTGTCGAAATAGGATGCAGTAAAATACAGTATCGATGTTTTGAATCGTAACAAATTTCATACAACTTCGATTAATAGAGGGTGTTTTGCCCTTACTTCGACTTGTAGAGGTGCGGCGGTTGCACGATTTCGATTTATAGAGGTTTTTGAGCTAAAACTTCGATTTATAGTGGTGCTTTAACGACGGAAAATACCGTAAAACTTTGATTAATCAAGGTGTTTCTCATGAACTATTCGATTTGTAGAAGTAAAATTAACATTGCAAAATATAGGTAATTTACTTGTAACCTATGTTTTATTACATAACTTCACGCAATGCATTGCGTATTGAAAATACACCCAATATGGGGGTTGGCGTGCAATGCACTGTGCGTCGGCCGCGGAAAACGGAGCGAGGGCCAGCCGATCTTTTGCCGTGCGGGTCATAAAACTGTCAAAACAGCCAGGTAGGGCCGAGGGCCAGTCGACTCCCCAGAGCGAAAGTGATTCAGGGGAGGGGTAAGATTAAATGCATAGAGTACGACTTTAAACTAATTTCTATAGAAGAGTTTTTAAGGTTAATAATTATACAAATATTATAATCATACTGTTATTGGCAAAATACTACGACTAAACAGTTTAGGTAAGTCCTCTAGTTTTTTTTTATTCTAATTA
>JAGFPH010007550.1:23325-42292 GCA_018207615.1 Philaenus spumarius | reverse complement strand
TCTTAGTGCGCGTCTAGAGCCTATAAAGAGTATTAGTGCCAAATTTCATGTTTGTAGGCCTCGTAGTTTTGGAGAAACTGTGATGAGTCAATGAGTCAATGGTATTTGGCTTTTATAAGTATAGATTAGGGAAAATCCCTGCGTAGTCCCCACACCAACCCCGTTGGAACCTTCTACACACATAATCATGTTGTTATATTTCCTTTATAATAAAGGTGTAGGATTAATAATAACCCTTTGGGTAATAAGCTAAAGATGGTAAAAAATGATAAATATTCAAATCAAATTATTTCGCATATTTCATAGCAGCAGTTATAATAAAGGTTAAAAGAACCAGCAATACTCAGGTCTACACTTTAATAAAAACCTAACTAAAGTTAGAAATACAAATAGTTGTCTCAAAGTGTGAAATCAAGTGTAAATGGAAATATTTTAAAGCAAACAGCTGTTTTATCTGATATATTTTATTCAATAGGTTGCTATGGTAATTCATCGGTCCAGGCCTAACCTAAGAATTTTTTCCGACTAAATTTACAAATATTGAGATAAAAATGTTTTTATAAAAATGTATTTTTCCACATGTTTCTCAGGGATAGTGCAGCTTTTTATTAGTAAAACTAATTTTTCAATCGGTTCAGTATTCCCAGATATTAGCCCCTACATGCAAACAAACAAACAAACACATTTTACGTCTTCTTTATAATATTAGTATAGATAACGAAAACCATTTAATGATGCTGTATTTGTTATTTTATCAGTCATAAGCGTGTATAAGACTGTTCACAAATAAATAGCCAAGTCATTTATACATGGTAGAAGGGTAAATATGAGACTTACAAACCGAGTGGTCCCTTGAGCGATATTAACCTGGACTAAAACATTTATGGGAGTGAAACAGCACATAGGCTACACATTTTAAATCAATGTATAATTTTACATTTATAGACTTCTCACTTCACTCTAAAGCCGGTCTATGTAATAACAAAATAGTTTTATACATTTACTATGGGCCCCGCCCCTTCTCGCTTCGCTCGCCAATTCCAGCGCCATGGCGTAACCAATGTACATGTGTTATTGTATTCTCTGATGTTTTCACGGAAACTCATATTTACTACAACAAGGACAGTTGGATATAAGTAAGGTGGTGGGGATAGCGGTGACCTACACATAATGTAAATCATAGAATGGAATAGACGCCCACAATCTCTAATAATTACAATTACAGCATTCTTTGTAATTTTAGCATTAATATTTACATAATCAATAATCAACATTTAAAACTAATTTTGATATTTACAACTAGATAAACAATATAATATGTAACACCAGATGTTTTACTTATAATACAGTAAGACTTTTCCATTGATTTTTGTGTGAGTGTGCTTTTATCAATAATATAAAAAAAAAATTATAAGAATAACCTAATTCTAAATTTGAAAATTTGGTTGCTATAATAAATGAGGGATGAATTTCCTCATTCCAAAACTCTTTTAGCTCTAACGAGCTTGTAGTGTATATTTTGAAAGTTTAACGTAATATAATTTTAAATATAGGGGTATGTAAAAGAAAGATGTTTTACTACTTTGAGGTTAAACTAGAGTTAAACCAATAATGACTAACAAAACGCCTCTCAATACTGGGAATTAAAAACAATATAAAAAAGACCCACTAAAAGAACTAAAAATGCGCTCAAGTGAAAGCCAATGACAGGACACAGAATAAATTTGCCTTGAAAATACTCTCTTCACATGTGTATAAGTGACTCTATGAAAACAGTAATTGGTATTCATTTCTTAACATTTACAAAATGTCTTCCTGACTTGTGTCGAACCATTCGCACGGAACAAACTTGCATTATGCGACACTACGTTGTAAACATTATGTTACAAAAGTTTACTACTATAAAATGCATCAAGTCAACTTAATAAAAGTCGCCTCCAGACAAACCCTTAACTTAAAGTTAAAGTCACTTTCCTTACACCAACTTTCCCCGTCCAAGTTAAAGCTGGAGAAGTAACTTTGTTTTATCTTTATCGTTTGAGTTTGTGTAGACAGGACATTAAAACGCTTTGGGCAGTCTAAACTTAAGTATAGAGGAAAAGTCCGTTTCAAAGCTATCATTCTCCATCCGTCGTAAGAGACTTTAACGCCATATATTATAAATTATAGGTGTTGTGTACGTTATGGTAAAAAAACAAGTGGCGCTAAAATCTATAATCAAAGACATAATATGACTATACCAGCTGATCATCTAGGCTATTGTTTTCGTAATGCTGTTAGTTGATTTTGAATCAAACTATATAGCAATTAAAATTGTATTTTAAATAGCATAGAAAGGTTTTACTGGGCTTCGAAGGACAATACTTATCTGACCTGTACTAAATTATTGTCTCCTGGTAAGTTTAACATCTTTACACTTTAGTTATTAAATTAACAAAATGTTTTCCCAATCATTGCATAGTTTTATTGTTGTAAATAATATTAAATCATTTATTTACTAATAACTTACTTGTGGTGACCTGGGATCCATGCATATACATAAGATCTCATTGGGCCACTGAGTTCCTAGTCGGCTGCTAGAAATCGAGGGAATCCCATTCAAGAAAAAAGCCAGGCATGCCGATCGTGAAAGAGTTAGTCAGTGGAAGGAACCCGACGTACCGTCGTTCCTATTTAAGATTGTGTATTATTAATTAAATTAATGACTAAATTAACGATTATGATTGGCTAGTGAAGCACCAAGAGGCTACAGACATTGTGGGGGGGGGGGGGCGTTTGTTGACTAATTAGCAACCGCAATGTGGTTCGTAATAGTGAGGCACGGCCAAGCATGATGGTAACATCACCGGTAGTTTCATTTAGTTTATAAAATTAATATACTATGTAAGATAAATGTCGGTTAGGAAATAGCCTCATCAAAGCTAGCTACGGATATAACGGATAATTTGGTTTAGCAAAATTGCCTTGAGATGTTGACTAACTAAGATTCACGTAATCCCAATAAATTCATGGTCCCACTCGTTGCAACAATTTGAAATTGTTTGTTTTAAATTTAAAGTATTTTTACGTAGATCATAGTTATTAAAGAGTTAGCTCAATATTTGCATTCCTTTGTAGTGCTTTAGATGTATAAATATATGCTTTTATATTTTAGATAACAAGCTTAATTTGTATGTGCGTAGGATTCCCTTAATTTGTAATGTATTTGAACAGGTACGAATTTTCAAAGCCTTGACAAGAGTAATTAAAAAAAATATATTATAAGAAAATATATAATACAATATTACTCCTATTATTACCATTCAAACCGAGGGACTTAGTTGAGCATGTGGTTTTATTTGATTATTTGTATTGCTACGTCTACAATGGTTGTCTATTGCATACGTATCAACAACGTAAAATGAGCTTTGATTTATTTCAGGTTCAGCTTAGTTTAGCTAATATCCTATTTAACGTAAGATGTAGTATTCACTAGGTACCATATAGGTTAAATTGTAGAACTACAATTATTGAATTAGAGCTATTTAATATTTATAATATTTTATAGGTAAACATGATTCAATAATTGCTATAGACTTAATTTCACAAAAACTGATAAACTAAACTATTAAAAGCTTATTTTTATACTAACACACTTCAATACAGAGTAAAATCTAAATGTTTAATTTCCATTATAAATTTTACTTATTTATAGGCCTACTCTATCATTGGAAAGAGCTATAAAAATGCCAAGTAATATTGTAATATTTTATCTTTAGAAAATCAATTTGTTTAGTTGTTTATGTAAACTGAAAAAAAAAAACATTGGGTGTGCTTAAGACCACACGTTGGAAGTGTTGACTACTATGACCGATTTATATTTTTATCAGTGTTAATATTAGAGGAGAATAAAGGTCAACAAATTACACTAATTTTATACACTAATAATTATAATAAGTATGCGAAAAATAATGATCATTATAATGCAAGATTTAATTATTTAGTGACTAATGATTTTGAATGAGGTATTAGTGTATGCACTCTACATAGAATTCTTAGAATAATTCAATATGTAAGAGATAATAATAATAATTATTATAATATATTATGTATCGTCTACTCCCTCTCCACGCGCTTCTGACAGGACAATGCTTCGCTATTGCAATAATATGGTTACCTACAGCAAATGTTACATCTTAAAAGTATTTTAACTAATTCTGTATGTATTTTGAGACAGTGTTTTTTTACCGCTTGCCTATGTGCTTTTACGCGATTTGTAATAAAAAAACGCCTTTGTCTTTTTTTTTCCTCGTTTTTTGGTATTTGTTCTGGATGTGACCGAACTGCATCAGATGATTATGTACACTGTTCTGATATTGTTGAAAGTTGAGAAATTTGCAGACCATCGTCTGAAACCTGGGATTTGGAAGCTGACTGTATTTCCTCCACACTAATATCCATTGATTTGTCAGGTAAAGAAGGTGTGAGAGGAATGAGAACATCAAAGTGACCTCTCGTCAGATCCCCAGAAAACATTAGCCTCCCTACTCCCTCAATCGGTTCGAAAAAACTCTCCCACAACAAATAACCATCTCTGTACACCTAAAATTCATAAAAAATATTTCGGATGCTGCTTGAATTTCATAGGAGGTTCAAAAAGTTACCGGTTTGCTCATATCCACGATATAATTTTTTTGTTTTGTTGAATAAATATCTCCTGTTACTTTTAACGTATACTGTTTGAACCTGCACCAATTGTTTGAAACATGACTAACAACTCTGGTCCTCACATCAAACCCCAGTGAATTAGTGCCATGTACAATTAAAACCAAAGATTAGAATAAGCATTGGCCATCTGGCCTAGAAGGGCCTACTCTTTGAGTAATAGACACTCCATTAACGTGTATGACTTCCATTGTTGTAATATGAAGCTAAATTTTATATTTAAGTGAGTTATAATAAGTTACATAAAAAATTGTTTAATATTACTTTGTCAAAATGTACAAAATGTAAAAAAATTTTTAAACTTACTTTTGTTAGACAAAAATCAATCTTCTATACAAAACTTAAAACACACAAATATAATAATAATTATTATAATTATTATCACTTACATGAATTATTCTTAGAATTCTATGTAGAGTGCATACACTAATACTTCACTCAAAATAATTAGTCAATAAATAAATATTGCTCACATTATAATGGTCACTATTTCTGCATACTTATTATAATATAATATTATTGTAATATATTAATATTATAATAACGTATTGTATACTATGTCTATAATACTACGGCTATGTCTACTGTGTCTATTCCCTCTCCACGCTCTGACTTGTGTCTACGCAAAAAGTTCCGTGACGAGAGATTTCAGAAACATAGTCAAGCGAAAATGCCCAACGGGCCAATAAAAGTTATCACTTAAAAAAACTATCATATTATATCAGCTATTATAGTTACAATACTAATGTATTTAGAGTATTCCGGTAACACAGCGTACATCAGTCCTTAAACACCACATAGCGACCGCAACACTTTACCAAGGCTATACGTCTTTCTCACATTCTCTAGAGACTTTAATGCTTCTGTAGCTCATATGTAGGTAAACCTCAAAGCTTATATATCTCGAATTAATAATACACAAAGTTATCCCATGGGCTAGTATAATAAGGTTCAAAACAAGTGGCGCATCCTGGGTTTAGTTACACTGAAGAACACAAAATTTTAAGTACAACCAATTTAGGAAAGATTGCAGAGTACGATTGAAACTAGGGATTGTGTGCAAGCTATTGCTTCTAAGTGTAGTCACATTTATAATATTTTTTAAAATGTTTTAATGCATTTCTTTGGTTGAAAAAGAATTCAGAATTGAGAGTATACGGTCTTACTAATAATTTTTTTTCAAATACCGTAATCATAAAAACGTATACATACCTTTATAAATTTTAACACTGTAAATATTTTTTTTTAATTCTTATTTAACTACAAATGTTTAGAAATTACTTTTTTACAGTTTTCACAAAAAACAAAATCAAAACTTTTTAAGTAGTATAATATTATTTGCTGAAAATGGCATTCTAAATATTTACGTTTTAATCAAACATGTCATGAAAGTGCATCCAAATATGATTTGATTTTGACAAAAAAAGAGGTAGAAACTTAATTGAATTTACTTTAAATTAAATAATACTAAATACAATATTTGACATTTCATAAATTAAATTATTTTTGTTAAAGAATTTTTTGCGAAGTAGTCATTAAATGCTGTTATTTTGTTAGGATTTTTTTTTTATATATATTTGTGGAACTTTTTGTATGAATTTTTCTGAAGTTAAACGATTGGTTGAATGGGTAAATGAATATATTGATAGTAAACGGTTGTATTTATGTTCATTTATAACCTCAAAGCAAATCTATAACGTATTATAGCCTACATTAGTTCTTTCATTATTCATATTTAAAAAAAATCAACTTCACAAGACTTATATTATTGATTGAAGTTATAAACATAACCCCAAAGTATAATTTATGCTAAATTTTATTTTAGTAGGCTATCACAGATTTTGGGTGAATTCTGCTATTATATTATATTGTTACTCACGTACGTACACTCTCTTTTATAGGAGTTGATGTTTTAAAATATATATCTTAGGGCTACGTTAATATAATTATATCTTATTAGTTGAATCCCTGAGTATAATGTCTTCTTTTATGAAATTTATTTGATTACTAAAAGTATATTTATGAGAATTAGTGTTGTTATTATTCTTAAACAATTCCATCTTCTTGGTCAAGCTTAAAGTTTATTAAATTTATCTGATTATAAATAGGCCTAATTTTGTTTAAAAATAATAAACTATATTTTTCACAAAAACAAACTAATGCCGTTATGCCCAAACATTGCTATTTTAAATTAATTGTAAGCGTGGTATAGAATGTAATCACATCTATTCTTTACTTCAACCCTCACCCATGCCCATGACGCACAAAATACGCACTATACGATACTAAATATACGGTGTGTACTTTAATTAAGTGGGATTTAAGTAAGTTAGAATGCGAATGCTTCGCACGGGTCAGCTAGTATTATTTAACTTCAGGTATGAAGTAAATTATCAAACTAGAGGTTAATTTATTTTATTGGTAAAAAACCTGGGTGGTTATAGAGGTTAAACAATAATATAAACAAGTATTGTGCAGGCTTACATCAGACGCAGACGTGAGCGTCACGTGACTGTGGATGGAACAGCTATTATGAAAGCTTTTTGGTAGAAAAGAAATGACGTCACTGAGCGAGGTGTTCGATTCTTTAAGAAGAGATGAGTTTTGTGAGTCGATTCACTGAAATGAATCGTATTGCCAATTAATTATAAGTAATCCCCATACGAATGTAATTTAATACGTTCATAATGACAATAAGTTATTTGTAAGTTTATATTTATGTATGTCTGCTGAAATCAGTGGTTTTTTTACATATACATTGTGTATACAACGCAAATTGGACTTTGGACTTACACTTTTGTTTAGCCCTTCTTGTATGGTGTCATCGAGATGGTACGATACATATATTATGGTAGATATATTGTACCATGGTGCAGCCAGTGCTACTGAACAGGAGTTGATGTTCTAGGTGTGAGCATGGGGTGAATAAAATAGTTGTTGCAAAATTACAAAACTACATAACCAAAACAACATAACAATAAATGGTATCCATTCAGAGGCAGTAACTTTGGGAACAAACAGAAACAGGCAGTAGCTAGTTACATAAAAGCAAAGAAATGGTGACATTTAAATAAGTTTACATGAAACTCTAGCGAATTTCATACTAAACGAATATTTGTAGAATAGAAACAAACCAAAATCAACATTTCCATAGAGACGTGTACAGTAGTAAGTTACAAAAAGGGACTGCAGCCCTAAGAAGATTAAAATATCAGATATTTATGGACTGGGTTGTCTTCAATTCTGACCTTTTTAACTTGGCAACTTGCCAATTCCTTGTGCAAAACAAACACACAAAACAAGATTTCTCTAGTGCGTACATTTATATTGAAGGCACAAACTAAATTGATATGAACCAATTTTGACGAAACTTTTGTTTACACGTAGAAGACTTTTCAGAGATTAATCTGGGCTACTTTGTATCCGTAAAATATTTAGTGTTCCTATTTACAAATTGGAAAAATGTAAACATTTTGGATAAAATTATTCGTTTTACAAACGGACGTAATTCAAAAACAGCTAATTTGGATTAAAAGCTGTGACAAGATAGTCTGTGTTTTAATTTTACCGTATACTCTGGTTTAACCGTTAAGTATAGGCTATATCAAAACAGTATGTAATAATGTGAAATGTACTCATAGACAATAAATACGCTTCAAAACCTGATTTGTAATTTGTATGTTCGTTCTAAGTAACAATTATAAGTGGAATTATAAGTAACAAATTGGTTTAAAACGGAATTATTATTGTTTATAGGTGCATATCATTTACATAGATCAATTTCGGCAAAACTCTCTGTGCTTTTTTGGACCATGGAACTGTGATCAAAAATCGTTTGTTTTTATTGCGTGTAATGGTAAGGCACAATATTTACCCGTTAGTAATTTAATTTTTTATTATTTTTTTTTTCATTTTAGGTATTTTAGCCTCCGGAATAGGTGTATGAATAATAATTTAGCTAAGTACCTTTTGAAAACGTCAATTCCTATTCCTTAATCCTTTATTTGTGGATGACCGGTTTCAGTCTCTTAATCAGACCATTCTAAAATCTTGCCCTTTATAAACGTTCCGTTCGGCCGAACATCGTTAAAACCATTTCACGCAACACTTACATAGACACAAAACACATCACAAAACATTTAAAAATTTGTGTTTAAAGAAAGAAAAGTAATTTCGTCATTCACATGTGAATCCGTAAAGGACATGTCCTACAGTGCATGTCCGAGAGGCTGGAACCGGTCATCCACAAACAAAGGAATAAGGAATTGAAGTTTTCAAAAGGTACGTACCTAAATGTATTATTCATTTATTGAATTGCATTGTGAGCGCAGTCGCAGGTACCAGCTAGAATTAAAATAAATTAAATAAACGGTACCTGGAACTGGCACATAATTTCTCAAAAAAACATATTTAAATTATTAAACAGATTCACTGTGACTTCATAATTGCATGTGGGGTAGGAGAGGTCATTTATTAAAGTAGGAGATTAACTAATAAATATTATTATTATTATCTAGAGAGAAAACTGTTCAATCGATTTCGAACAAACTTGCACCAACACGTCAATTAGGGCTGCATAGATGCTCAAAAAATAGTTTAGAAAAAATTTGAAAAACAACCCTCTTTATTGCAAAAAAAAACTACCAAAAATCAGTTATTATTATTATTATTAGCTAAACGAGAATTTTTAGAAAGATGCGGTTTTTTTGCATATGGTAGGGTACATTAAAGGCTACAAATAAGCCAAATTTTATCAAAATCGCTAGAGCCGTTTTTTTATAAAAAAATATTAACTGATTTTTTGGGGTTTTTTGCAAAAAATGGGGTTGTTTTTCAACATTTTTCAAAACCGTTTTTCGTGCATCTATACAGGCCTTCTTGACATGTCTGCAGCAAATTCGTTTGAAATCGATCGAATAGTTTTCGCTCTAGCTTTGTATACATACAGACGTACATACAGACATACAGACAGACATATTGTAAAAACCACTTTTTTGGACTCAGGGGGTAACAAAACGGATATTTCCACAAAAATCTCAACATCGATTTTTTGTGCGATCACTATACTTCTCCATTCTATAGTATAGTGAGAAAGTAAAAAAACTGAGACTCAAATAACCAAGAGTAGCCTACTCAAATAAAAACAAAAAAGTAAAATCATATGAGGGCAGTAAAATGGCAGAGCAATATAACCAATCATGCGTCCCGTCTTGGAACACACAAACCCCAGATGTAGAAATGTTTTTATGAGCAATAAAAGCTGCGTTACCTCGAAGCTAAAGTGCCCAGTAAAATGGTTTCATAGATAAAGCGTTTAAAGGTCCACATGTATGGTATGCCATATGTTCCCTACTTAATTATTTGTTTGGTCGTTTTATTCTAAATAGAGATTTTTTCCAGCGATTGGTTTACATTACTTTTAAATCCTAGGTACTTCCGTCTACTTTTATAATATACAGGTATATAGGTTTATTGGTTTTTCTTGTAATTTAATTATCATTTCTAATAATTCTAATAAATATGGAAAAATGTATCTAACTGTATTAGTCTGGCAGTTACTACCACAAGGTAGCCTGCTAGGTACGAAAAACGATATTTGTTTACAAATTAATATCCAGTAGTATAGTTATATAAAAAATGTTTAATGGTTGTAAAACTATTGCAATTGGTGTGCATGACAATTTATAGTAAACATCTATTAATATATATTCAATTATATTTGCTATGATGCTAAGTTTTACTACGGATCTCTTAACCTGGAAAACGGTTCGTCAGTCATCCATAAACAGTTGGATAGTCTGCAACCATGGCTCAAGAAGCGGAGAACTGCAGTGAAACACAGATAAAACACAATCCATCCAATTCTCTACAATACGTAGACCACACAATGTTCCACTAACTCTCAACAAATCCCCCATAGCATGAACCCGTCAATGTCAGATATCTTGGAATCACGCTTGACTCTAAACTAAAACTGTCCCGTCACGCCAAGTAAACACTGTGAAGGGCTAAATCTGTCCGTGGCAGACTCCTTGCAGTCACAAACGCCAAGAGCTCTCTACCACTTCGTATCAGGTTGTCCATGTACAAAACATATAAAAGACTTGTACTCACGTACGCATTTTCAGCTTGGTATTCCCTTCTGTCTGTTAGACTCCTTCTAAAGCAAAACTCTCCGATGGATCACCACCTCCCCAATGTAAGCATCGAACGCAACCATCTCTCAAGGTTTTTAAAATCATTGTATATATATGAAAAAACTGCGATATATAGGACCAATTGCAATAGTTGTGATAAATTCTATATTTGCAAAACCGGGAGGCCGTTCTTAAAACGGTTTAAGGTACATCTACCAAAAAAAACGGAAACAAATCAAATAACGCTCGCCATTTAATAGACACCAATCACCAATTCACAGATTTTAATACCAATTTTGAACCTATCCATTTTTGCGTGAAGGGTAGATATATGAATGCTATAGAAGAACATGAAATATATAAACACAACGACAAACAATTGCTTAACGACCAGTTACTGTTTCAGTCCAACATATTGTACGATTCATTTATAAGACTTTTGGACTCTCTCAACTAAACATTCAATTCAGTCGATAGTCGTTCGAAAGTGACTCTAAGTAGACGTCTACCCGGATTATAATATGTCATAGTTGTGTGTGTTGTGTTGTGAGTTGAGTGTTTTTATGTTGTATGTAATGTAACTTTTATTATCTGATGATGAAACATATGTTTCGAAACGCGTCATAAACGTACGCTGAACGAAGTCACACGACGGATACAAGGTAAAATTTGTTACATCTCTCAAGGGCACAAAATCCCCACATACGAGAAATTCATCCCAAAGCGAACTAACACACCCAGGCACAAAGCCCAACTTTACAACATATACAACAAACCACCCACTGACCCTGCACCTCCGCAGGACTAAAAAAATACGTCCCTTATGTCTGGTTTACGAACCACCATAAACACTTGAAAATCCAATTACATTCTTAAATACTATATATTTTCTGTAAGTAATCCCAGTGTATAGCATAGATTCATCACTTCGAACCCCCACATTTCAAAATAAGTCAATAAAGTATAAGTACTGGAGTACTGAAATAGGTCTCGATAATGGAGGAACTCCGAAACGCGTCGACAAACTTAAGTGAAAGTGTTACTTTAGGATTGGCAGACAATTGTACTAAAACTTACTTCATGGATTCTAGCAGATATAATTTGTATAATAACTTCAATAAAGTGTTTCTATAAAGTCATTCTTTAGTTTCAGATATGCAGCCATTATATTTTAGAGATGCTGTCATTCACTAAGACCAAAGTCTTGTCAATTTACTAGTCTTATGTACACTCAACAAATTATCTCTGATTTGATATTACTGGAAAATACCGATAGAGTATTTATTATCAGTTATTTCAAACTGTATTTAAGTAGCAGTGTATCCTAAAATATAAAATGGGTTAATCCAAATACGTCCTAACTAAATAATACGGTCCACAAAGTATAGTGCTTCTTACGAATATTAATATATCTAGTATTGTATTATTTTCTAAATTACTTATATTTCTCAGTTTGTTTTTGAGTGATTGAAATAGTTATAGAATAATTTAGTTTATGTAGTAGGCCTATGAACGAATAAACATGTAACCTAAATCTGGTTAAAACCTATCCAGGAGTCAAACAACTAAAATTAAATCTGTAACTACTCTGGTCTTCTCTAGAGTAACATAATTGCAAAATTAAGATTAATTATTTAAGATTACCTTTACTAAAATGATACATTTTTCAAGTAGTACCATAGAATATTAACACAACTGCAGAAATGTTTACTCTTGATGCCTTTACGACAAATTATCTAAATCTCAACTAACAAACGAATATGACGAAGACAAAAAATAACTTAAAAAAATAATGTATTTCTCTAAATACCCTTGAAACAGCTGTTTGGGTCGCGTTGAATAACATCTGTTTTTAGCGAATTCCGTAGGTAAGATAAGCTATTGAAGTGACTAGACATAAGTGACTCTTATGGTGAGACCTGAGGTTTCAAGTGGTCAATGAGCAAGATGCTTCAGGTTTAGAAAGGAGAAAATGTTCATTTGTCTCTCTAAGTCGAAAGCTATACAAACTTTTATTTGCAGGAACAATCTTAAACGGATTGTACGAATCCTTACTGGTCACTGCCCGGCCAATTACCACCTCAAAAACACGGGGCTAGTCTCGGAAGACTCCTTTCGAATCTGCTACCTTAGGATTAAATGAGCTCAACACCAGGTGCGAGTGAGTGGCAATCGCATGCAGGAGATTCATGGTACTTGAAAGTGCCTTTTCTAGCCCGGAAGAGGTCCTTGTTGTTGATTCCAAGACCCTCTTTGGTTTCATAAGAGAACTGGGAAGTATTTGGGATAATTGTTGAATGGAAAAGTACACCACAATAGATCCTAGTGGGTCGCAGTGTTGGGGAAGCCCTGTACTATCACATTATAAAAAAGAAAATAGCAGTCGTTAAATCGTATATTATTTCACAACTAGTGGGAAAAGTGTGATTTTTCCTGGTGCGAGTCGTAGACGAGCAGTTTAAAGAGAACGAGCATCTAAAAATAACATTTTCCCACGAGTTTTCACGATACTACAGCAAAAGATTATTTGATACAACAGCAAAAAATGATTATTACAAATTGTAAAGTTTATTTACTCTTATTTACTACAAAAAAAAAAAAAAATATGTTTTTACAAAATCAAAATGTTACTTCATTTAATAACATTTCCATCGGTTCAACTTGAGTAATTATAAATATTCAATGCTCGACTCAATGCTGTCCAATGCTTGACTCGTTCAAATGCTGTCCAATTTGCTACTAACTATACAAATTTAAATTACGAAGTTCTATCTTGGATATATCGTAATATAAATCTGTTGTATTTTCAATAATCCGTCAATGAAAATGTATTATAAAAATACACTAAGAAAATGTATTCTGTATAATTTAATTCACCAATTTATAATAATGATTGAAATATAAAAGTGATGTAAAAGTAAGTGTAAACCATATGACGCATTAATTAATTACCCATGATTTTAAGAATGCAAAGCTCATAAATATAATAAAAACAAAAGATTTACACAACCTGCATCTCTAGATCTTTCATCTAAAATACAGAACTGCTTAAATAAATGTTTCCATACAAGGTTACCTTTTAACAAAATTAGAATACACGAAGTAAGTTTAGTTTAAATACAGTAAACTTTGCAGTTCTGTAGTTAACTTTTACCTAAGCTAATTTCTTATATTGTGTAATTAAACTTGTCTTGCTTTTAAACCGTTTATCTTAAAGCATTTCCAAACTTCAAAACGAGGCTAATAAATTTACTTAATACTTTGTTTAAAAATGAATTTACTTTCCTAATTCCTGCATCTTCTAAAGTCTAGAAAACACCGTTTTATAGTGAATAATACTTTTTCACGATTCTACTGGAATATCAGTTGCTTTTCTATTGGGTATATTGCCAGGTAAAGTTCTTCATATCCGCAGTGGTGATGATAAATTATATTCTCACTAGTGAGGATAAATCAGCTGATTACAACAATGCAATATTGAAATAATACCCATCTGTTTAAAACATTGTGTTTTTGTGTTTGCTTTACTTCGTGTTTATTTGATGTACAAATGGAAGAAGCAAACACAACACAATATTCAAAAATCAACTCTGTGGTATTGTTACCAAATGATTAGTAATGGGAAGAAGTAAATTTGTATAATTGTGTATGCCATTAATTATTATCTTAATTGTTTTATATTATAAACAAACATACAGAAGTAATTTAAAGTAAATAACCATATATTAAATGTTCAACATATTGTTATTTTATTTAAAAAGTGTTTCAGCATTTAGCATCAACGACATGGACAAGGGCTATTTCTCAACAATACCAAAGCTGGTCAGTTGTGTTCTACCGCTGTAAATCGTATGATGAAGAAACACACGTTTTAATCACCAACGGAAATGTGAAATTGTTATTTTGAAGGTCATGATCTCCACTTTCAAACACACTTGGAAAAATTTCAATCTTAACAACTTAATAGAATAAACATAGAACCCAAAATCTCACAACTAATACGTTCATTAACTCAAACGCGTTTCAACTACAAAGTCGCCATCTACAGTAATGCACGAGCTACAACTCGTGCTATAGTTTGTTATAGTGTTATAGTTATGGGGTTTACTCTTGCGAAGTTCCTAAAACATGAGTGTTTATTTAACGAAAATTAAAAGATTTTAAGCTATCAAGTCTCATTACAATATCAGATTCTCTGATAAAGAATTATTTTTATCTGTGGGTTGTTTTTTAGTTCGAGTCTATTTATGTTATTCATGGATAGGAAAGCATGTTTAAAATTTGTTTTTTCATTTATTTTATTTTGATCTGACAACTAGTTTTATATAAGACGAGTTCTTTTCCAGGGCAAAATTGTTTTATAACTATAATTAACTTACAAGATATAGAATCTAAATTCTAAATATGTATCATATGATATGATTTATGATATGTATCGTTTCATTAAATTTAAATTACCTAGTAAAGGTTTGTGTTAAATAAAGTAATGCTTTTTAAGGTATAAGTGATGTTTTTATAGCTCATTAAATAAGGTGTTTAGAACGCTTCCTCCTCTGTATAATACGTAAATTAGGTTTTATTATTACGACTATATTAAAGAGATAAAATGATTGTTATAAAATCATGTAAATCATTTAGGGAGTTGAGAACATTTTGTTTGTAAATTTTTTATTAAAATATCTTGACCTGAAAAAAATTAAATTTTATGATATTGTATTAGGTTTATTATTTAATTAACTAACACAATTCGCATTTAGTGTAATTAATTTTATAACATCTATGTAGAATAAAAGTACTTTTAAAAAGTAGAGAGAGAAACAAAATAGTTTTACGAGTAATTATAATAAAATAATAAAATAAATGTGAATTAGACTTAAAGAGTATATGTTTAGAAGATTATTTCGAGTTATACTTAGTAAAGGAAATGCATTTGTTCGAAATGGAGATAATTTATTTGTCAGTGTCAGGATTACAAAAAAAAAATACGAGATATTATTTGAAGTGTGCTGCAGCTAGAATTTCTCTAGGACTGACTTTAGTATCCTGGCAACCTGCCAAGCCTTTTCTGTTATTTAAGTGACTTTCAAAACAAGGATTTTTTTTATAAACGTTCTTCTGACAGAGTAGAATATAAGAAAACCGACAAGATTATGTATTTTATTTCTATGTTATCGCCTTATTTTTGTTGTATGTTATTTACTACAACTGTAGGTACACAACATAGAAATAGTAGAATTACACAAACTGTAAGATATTGGTTTATTATTTAGACTGATGTTTGTACTTCGTGTAAGCTTACAGTTTGTAATAACCGTCGATCTGTGTACTAGTTGTGGTAATTCAAAATAATCCAATATAAATTTTGAAAAGATGATCAGGGAACATCAATACAATTTTGCAAAGTTTGTACTTATCGATGGCAAGTTTTATTAATTGCATTTAAAATTTTAGAACGGTAGATGGATTTTAACTCTTCTGATATTTGTTAACTAGTGAGTTTAAACTGCAGCATAAACGGATCAACCGATTCGTACAGAAGTTTGCTTTGATTTCCTGGTGCATAGAATACATGACGTCAAGGAAAATACGATTTGTTTGTGTTATTGCATCATTTTAGTTTCATATTTAATTACTAGGGGCTCTGCCCCTGCGGTTACATATGGCGATACCAATACAAACCACAAAATTCAAAATTTTGTTCATAATTTCTACATTTTCTTAAATTTTTTAATAAGATATTTTACGGAAATGATGACTGATTAGGACAGAGGCACTTGGATTTAAGTTGGGTGGTGAGGGTAGCTGTGACATGTACATAATTTAAGACGGAGAACGGAATAGACATGCAATTTCCCCAACATTTATCCACAAAATTAGTAATTTTGTCCATAATTTTTTATTTTTTATTTTTTACAGGAATGTTAAATATTTTCGGAATAAAATGTTACCTAAAATATTCTCTGAAAAGTCGTCTACATGTTAATGAAAGTTTCGTCAAAATTGGTTCAACCATTCCGGAAATTAGGCCGGCTAAACCATCAGGCAGATAGACAGACAGACAGACAAAAATTGTATATGAGTGTTTAGGTTTTGGTAATGTGTGAATAACCAGATGAGTTTAGAAAAAAGCTTATATTTTGAAATCACAGATAGACACTCAATTTTATTTATATGTATAGACTAGGGGCTCTCTCTTGTTCGCTTTGCTCGCCTATCCCTGTGGTGACATATGGTAATGCCAATGCAAACCCCCAAAATCCCTAATTTTGTTTATATATTTTTTTTTATAGGATTTTTACGGAAATGATGATTGATTAGGACAGAGGCACTTGGAGCAAGTTTGGTGGGGGGGGGGGGTAGCTGAGACCTAATGTAAGACATACGCAATATCCACAAAATTTGTCCACAAAATCCCTAATTTAATTTATAATTTAATTAACTATTTAGACCTAATTCAGTCTAAGATATTGACATTTTTTTTAAAGGAATTTAAAATATTTTTTGCAATCAAAGGTAGCCTAAAATATTCTCCGAAAAGTCCTCTTCATTTCAATGTAAGTTCTGCCAAAATCGGTTCAGCCATTCCTTAGATTAGAACGGCCAAACAAACAGAAAGACAGACAAAAAATGTATAATTATGTATTCAGGTATTTTTAATGGGTGAACAACCATATTAGCTTAGAAAAAAGCTTATGTTTTGAAATAACAGACAGATACTTGGATACTGTAACTACGTCATGAAGTAAAATATATAATATTTACAAATTAATAGAATATCAACTCCTTTAAAAGCAAATGTACGTACGTGAGTAACAATATAACATAACAGATGATTTCAGCCATCACCTGTAATACTTAAAGAAAACCTAGCGGGATTATACTTTGGGGTTATGTTTACAACTTCAATCAATATCGGTTTTTCAAAGTTGAGTTTCTTAAAATATGAGTGAAAGAACTAATGTAGGCTATGATACGTTGTAAGATTTGCTTTGAGGTTGTAAAATGAATATAAATATAACCTTTTATTATCAAGTTATTAATTTATACAAGTTTAAAGAAGAGATACCCATTCGTTTAACTTTGGAAACATTCGTACATCTTCGTATAACATATAAACATATTCCATTATTAATATTAATAAATTCTGAATGATTTGATCTATCAATATGAAGTTATATAAATTTTTTATTTATGTATATAAATACACATTTTTAACAAATATGCCTACTGTTTTATAATCCTTATAATTGTACACATTTACCGAGGTAAATATCCCCGTCAGCAAAGGTAGGCCTAGATAAATTCTGTTGTTTTTAAATAGTATTTTTTTAAATGATGTATTTCTGATATGTATCTAATTAATCTGCCTGTGATTGTCCACGGGGCTTACTAGTATATAAACATAATAACAAATGAAACTAGCAAATCCTTGCAATGTAATAATTATGAGTTTTTAACAAGTTTTCTCATTTCAACAAATGATTTTAGAAAAAGGTAGACTGAGCTTGATTTTATATATCTACAACAAAGTTTTATCGCCTCGGGAGTTATTGCCCAGTCTAAGAATTTTGTTTGGATTTATTTGAAGAATTGTGTTTGACATGAACTTGAAGAAGCTGAACAGATGAAACTTATCAAAGAGTTTTATCCATGACGCCTTCAGATAAACCAAACTCTTGTTTACGAATGTAATATTTGTATGTATTATTTTTAAGGTACAGAATGTCTTCTTAAACAGTAATCAGATAAAGCCTTTGCTTTACCTTTACTATATAATGATATACGGTTATTGATAACCAGAATAAACAAAAACAAAAGGTTTACTGGCTTTTTTTTCTAACATCTGCAATGCCCTAAACATGTTCTGTTTAACTATTTAACTATTTTGAATAATATCGATCGGATTATACAGGTTAATTTAAACTATATAAATAAAAATGTAAATGTTCGTTTGTTCAAAATCTCGAATCTAAGAAAGTTCTTCACCGATTTCGCGTTATAAGACCACACGGCTCGAACTTTCTCCTACGAAAGTAAATTGACTAATTTGTTATCAGTTTGACATTAGCATGTCTTGAACAACATTCTAAACGCGCTTTTCTTATCAGTAATGTTGTTTTATGGTG
>JAGFPH010007550.1:10055-23225 GCA_018207615.1 Philaenus spumarius | reverse complement strand
ATTATTTTCACCAATTCAAAAATTTTATTTCAAACAATAAAACACAAAACAAAAATTTTGTTCGCCTGTACTAAAACTTTAGAGGTAACATCTGTTGTACGTAGAGACTAATGTCTTGAACTAATTAACCGATTGCAATTATTTGTTTACTAATAAAAAACTACACTATCCCTGAGTAAAACAGGCTAGAATTAATTTTGATTAAAGGGTTAAACAACCCCTAAATTAATAAATATTAATTGGTTATACTTTCCTTAGAGATAGAGAGCTGAAATTTTGTTCATTATTTTTTTTAGAGATAAATACAAAACGTAAACTAGATTTTCGCTTTGTCGAGTGGTGCTAAAGGGAAAAAATGTAAAAACATCCCCTAAAAAAATAAATATTAATTTTTATACATACCTTAAAGCTAGAGAGAAATTTTGAACATTATTTCTTAAAAGACACAGAGAAACAGAAAACCATATTTGCAATTTGTTATTTGCTGCTAAGGGTGACAAGAACCCCTATAAAAATACAAATTAATTGTTATAATTTCCCTAAAGCCAGAAAACCTAAATTTTTTTAAATTTATTTCTTACGAGATACATAACAAATTTAAACCAAATTTAAATTATGTCACGAGTAACCAAGGAGAGAAAATGTGATACCTTCTGAAACAATACATATTTGTACATTTATTTCTTACAAGATATATAGGAAAGTTAAACAGATTTGAATTTAGTCGCGTGCTTCTAAAGTGTAAAAATGGAATACCACCTCTAAAACAAAACAATTGGTTTCTGCTAACTTCCCACAAATCTAGAGATTTAAAATTTATCGTTCAGATAAAATAGTCGTGTTTACGTACATACTAGTACACACATATAAACACATATATATTATTAAAAAAACACACAAAAAATGTAAACAAATTCTTAATTGATCTTAAAAATTAAGGATCGATTATTGCTTATATTTAATTCATACATTGTGTAAATAATAAGCCAAAAATTAAATTAAAACTTAGAGAAAGAATTCTAAAACATACTTTCACGGTTTTTATAATTTCCTTGCACTTGCTCTGTGTTAAGATAAATAATTCTTTAGCGCTTATACACCATTTATAATGGAAATTCGCTGATAACTTTAAGTAAAAAACAAACCCAACTCTTATACATTGGTCGAAGCGGGTAAAAGTTAAGCGGTTAGTTAAACTTTAAACATAATCCTATCACGCAGCCGAACCACGGATGTTATTTGAGAAAATTTCCAAAATTAAAACGATTTAGGGTGTCAACCAACATTTTAGGATATTTTTCTACCCTGGATGCGCTGAATAGCTTCCAAAGTGTTCGAAATCTATTAATAAAATTTGTTTGCATCTCAGCTTTCAGCGCCGGCCCACGTGCTGCTTCGTCCCGATTGCAGTGGAATATCTAGGTTTGCTTTGAAAGTGCTCTTCCTCGGATAAGGCTGGATTTAGACTGGGTATTTCTATCATTGTTTAAGTTTTGATCGATTTTGGGGGAACGAGGCTGGCTATTTCGTGTGAAAAACGAAATGTTCAGAATAATGTCCTATATTCTTTTTTAGATAAAATTCTAAAAAGTTTCAAAAATTTACTTGTAAAAAAATGCTTCAAAACTATGTTGATTTTTGGCTAAAAAACTCGACCGAATAAAAAATGTCCACGAAATTGGACGTAAAATGATGCCTCTAGAGTGCGAACACATAAACACACCAAAATGTGTTCCGGGGGCTGTGATCGGTGCTCATTAAACTCTTCCGACCTTAGGTCTCACCGTAAGAGTCACTACAATTGCTCATATTTCCTATAAATGTTCGCTAACAACAAAACAGAATCAATAACACGAGTTTAATTTAAAATAAAGGGTATCAGGAAACTGACACATACTTTCACCCTCATTATAGGAACTTAATAAATCTGTGCGGCCGCCGCCGCGATGCTAGATTGACAACACAAACTTGTTTATTTTTAAACATTTCCCCATAATTATAAAACGCCGAAGTTTTGGTAAAAGCTCATTTTGTTTGGCATCTTAAGCACTATAAATACTGAAAATTTGATCAAAATCGTTAGAGCCGTTTTTGAGAAATTTGCATTTTTGTCGTTTTTTATGGGTTTTTAGGGGTAAATTACCCTTAAAAATAAAAAATTCCAAAAAATTAAAAAAACGCCTGGAGATATTAGGGTTTAGTACCTACATACCAAATTTCATAAAAATCGGATCAATAGTGTCCTCTCTGGTCGTGTATACATGCACACACACACAGACAGACTGACAGACAGACACCACTCTAAAAACCACTTTTTTATATTCAGGGGGCACCAAAACGGATATTTCCACCAAAAACTCAAATTCGAAAATTCTGATGAAAACAATACTTTCTCCATATACTATGGTATAGGGTGTACCAATCTTACAAAGAATAATTAAGGGAACGGAAGCAATACTGGGCCACATAGATTGGTACTGTTCAAAACTTACCTTAGAATTTAAATATCACCAAACGTAGGAATGTTTCAGCTTATTACTCACAATACACAAGATACCTAGAGGTTAACTCAATAAACCATAGAAATAGATGTAAATTTTGGCTTTATTAACCAAAATAAAAAAGTTTATATGCCCTTAATAAAAAAAAAATGAAATTATTGATATGCCCTTAATACAAGAAAAGTTTCAGATTTAAAAGAATACATATATATTTTATTAAGTTGAATTTAAAAGCCCTCCCCAAAAATAAAAATCGAAAACCCTCCCTTTTAATAATAATTACAGAATTTATACAGAAAAGATTAACAAGTTACAAAGTTTTAACATGAAATACCATGGATTTGTTTAAGAATAAATATATATATGTCGTTGGCCAACTTTAAAGCTAATTATAAATAATTAATAAATAAACAAAATTAATTATGAGACGTCTCTCTATATATAAAAAAAAGGTATAAAATTTCTAATATGCAGCCCTTAGGGCTAAGTTCCAAAATGTGCTAGCTTGCTCCTCCCAATTATTAAATACAAACATATCCTATATAGTACACATATACAAAATTACTTTCTCAAAATACAGCCTGTTTAACATTTAACACAAAAAAATAACTGCAGATCGTTCATATTTTAAATTAATTTCTGTCAGTAACTAAAGCACTGTAGATATAAGAATTTTTATTGTTTTTAAAGTCCTGTTGGAAAGTAGGCCTTTTCAAGGCGTAGCTGTGGTGTAGCTTATGGCATAGTATTGTTAAATATTCCCTGGAGTTGAACCAGTGTAACTGCATAACATAAATAACAATTCCTTTTTAGAAAACTTGCAGCTAATTTAAATAAGCATAAAACTGATAGTTCTTTGAGTTGGCTGTTTTATTAAAATTTGTAGCACAAGGTGACAAATTGCTACTTAAAGATTGTAATAGTTAGTACAACATGTGTCATGTTGCATAAGACTGTCTCTACATGTTAACTAAACCACATGGCAACATAAAAATGTTCTTGTTTAGTTACATAATATACATATATCAGTAATATTATGCCTATAGCTCATTAAAAGTTTTCAATATTGGTTATACTGCAGAAAACTACACAGTTACAGTTAATTAATACAGAACAGTTTAGGCTAGTTTTGTTTGAAATATGTTAAGACTTTAGTAGTAACCAACATAGTATCAGCTTTAAAGTTTTTGTAGGCTGTAAGATTTGCATTTTAAAATTAGGCTGTAGTAAAAATGAAATACATAGGTTTCTCTATTAAATCGAACAAAATGAGTTAGGAAAGTTATTCATAAGCCAAAGGTGGAAATAACCTTATTAAATTTTACAAGTAAATATTTCATAATTATCAAGGTAAAGCTAAAACATTCATACCTGGTATCCACAAAGTAAAGGCTTATAACAACTGCATGTTAATTGGCCTTCCGCATAACTCGCGACAAAAAACTTAAGAATTAACCCACGACAATGATTTGCAGCGACATGACAAGTCGGAATTTAGTGTAGTGGAAGCCAATGGCGGACTCCTTCTCGAAAGTTCTAAGGTAGCAAGTTTAACGGTCAAGAAACGTCAGCTGTTCGGTATATTAGATAAGCAAACCGCTAGATAGCGAGCTATGCCCAGAGTAGATACTGTACGCAGGTGGCGTCTGGCGGAGAAAAGGGAAACTATTTGGGAAGTTGGTGAAGGTAGACAGAAGTTGTAAATGTCGGTAAGACGTTACAAGGGGGAGAAAGTAAAAAGAAGAGGTTATTATTTTCAAATAAAATTCGTATTTATTTGCATATTGTGAGAACTTGATGTTTGGAAAATATTCAATAAAACTATAAAAGAGCTGTTTCCAGTTAAATAGAGTGCAGTCTTCTATTTAGCCTTTGTTTATCTTTTACAATTGTTTTCAACCATCATTTAGAACACTTCTAATACGCACTCGTACACTATATCTGTACTGTCAGGTAATTATTTTGACAAAATGAAATTACGTTCTCGCAAAGAGTAAACCATTTATACTTTAAAAATAAATTACTATGTTTAGAAGTGTACTTTTTTTTAAACAATACACAATAACCAAATAGCTATTTGAATTGAATCCCTTATCTTATTGAAGGTTGTCCTAGTTTCTTGAAGCCTCAGAAATGCCTCTGTTTGATGTTTAAGCTAACAATAGTTAATTAACGTCTCAAAACTGATAGTTGTTCTCAAAGTGCTTCCTTGAGATAATATTAGCTTTGATCCGACTATTGCCAAAGTAATCAATATTATGTTGTTGGGCAAAAGTGTTTGTTTCTTAAGTTGTGAGATTCTGTTTTCAAGTTGTGTTCCGTAAAGTATATCATCTCAAAAGTCAACCTCAATGTATTTGGGTGGTTGAAAAGTCTAAGAACGGCTTAATATTTCGTATATAAGCAAATTTGAAGGTAGATGTGATTGAGGAACCTACTCTATGTAAAAATACTATTTTATTAAGATGTGGAAAACTTGGTCCGCCATATTGGATCCGCCATTTTGAATGTAACTTTTTTGGTAGGAAAGTGCTCTTATGATCCGTCATTTCAATGTAGAATTTAAAACTAAAACAACGGTGAAAACCACACATGCATGTTTCAAACCGTTTTGAAGATTTATTAAAATTGAATCATAATGTAAAAATTAAATAATATATTTAATATTTATATAAAGTATATTCAACTTCTTAGCTAACAAATTTTAATGTTGAATAAAATTAAATATTATCAAACAATCAAATCATGAGGTATTAATTTAATGTACATCAATGTTAGCAATAATGAGCAAAAATAATAATAATAAAATTATCAGCTGTTATGTTTTATATATAGAGATTAAAGACTTGTACAAACAATTTAAGCTTTCTTACTTTTTTATTTATTGTAATCCTCTGTGATCTTTACTAGTAGCTCTATGAACAGTAGACCTCACTCGTTGAAATAACAAATGTGGTTTTGAGCTTAGGTTAAACATAGTGTGCCAGTAAGGAAGTAACCACAACTCACTCACAGTCACAGCGGCCACACTGACGTAACGCAGGAAAGAGCAAGACAGCAGGTAGCAATCTCTCTCGCCCTCTCCATAAAATTATAGGGTTTTTGAAGATATCTAAAGAATAAACGTATAAAAACATGGTTAAAATTTAAAAAACTTGGACGATTTTTAACAAATTTGAAGTTTGCGGCCATTTTATGAGCTTACCGTTAGAGATACGGAAAAATTCAAGAAAACAATTTTGTAGAACAACAAATTTGCTACTTGCAAAATACTATTAGTTTTTCAATTCGACTTGCAGTTAAGCCACAAACTGGCTTTGGAAAAAAGCTTACACTGAGAGAAACAGTGCGGCCGCCATTTTTATTTTATTTAAGGGGTTAAACATGAAAAATTGAAAAAACCATATATATACATGGCTCGGCCTAGGAATAAGGAAAATTCATGCAAAAAATCATGACAATGCGGTCCAGCTAAAACGGAGACCTCGCTTCGCTCGGGCAATTATCATTATTATTTTTGTTTAATAATTTAAAATTGATTAAAATTTTAGAGGTAAGAAGTTTAATGTACTTTATTTAATTTTTACATTAAATTATATGATTAAATGTAAATAAATGCACACATCTTCGGAACTGTTGAGATATGAATGTGCAAATTCCACCGTTGTTTTTCTCTTGAAATTCTACAACAATATGATGAATCACATGACCACCTCCCCATTTAAAAAAACAAAGTTACATTTGAGATGGCTGATGCATTTTTTGAAGTCATAATGAAATAGTTTAAAAAAAAATTATTGAATAGGTTCCTGAAAGCACGTAGTTGATGTGCGCAACATTTTAAAAATTATTAAGGGTGGCTGGACTTTTGTATCACTCTGTATGTATAAATAGAAGAAGACCTGACTGACTGATTCATCATCTACGCACAGCCAATATTAATAGCTAGAGCCTTAAATTGTGTTGGCTTCTTTCAGACCATGATGTAGAAGTGCACTAAGAAATTGTGTTACAAAATATTGATTTTAACGGTTGAAAATGGTCAAAATACGGATGTTCACTTCCAGCCGTATCTATATAATAAAAATGAATTGCTGTTTCTTTGAAATCGCATCAATTGAGAACTGCTGGACCAATTTGGCAATTTTTTGTTTTAAAATGTTCGTAATAGTCCGAACTAGGTTTTTATATAAAGAAAAATTTGAAAAGTTTCCCGAAAAAGTTTCAAATTTGGAAAAAACTAAACAGCCTCTTTTGTATGGACTCAAGACCATAGCGCTCAAAAACAGCTGTTCGTATAAAATGCTTAGTAACACATGTTTGTTTCCATTCATTACCATAGCAACTTTAGCAAATTTATAATCAGTTTATTATTCTTCAAAACCAATAGCTTTTTAGATTAGATTGACAAATTAAAAGCAAACACAAACAAAAATCAATAAAACATGCTTAGGCCTACTATATTATAATTCAATTTAAACTTCGGTTGTTACATATTATTATAAATAAAACAACTGTTATGGATCAAAAACTGAACATAAATTTAGGTTAGGCCTACAATGAACCAAAACACTTTTATTTGCAACCAATTTTTCTAATTTATAATCGGGTTATTATTCTTCAAAAACCAAAACAGCTTTTTTAGGTTAGATTGCCAAACAACACAAACAAAAATCAACGAAAAATGCTTACTGTATTATAATTCAATTCAAACATCGATTGTTACATATCTATTTACTTACATATATGCTGTTTAAAATATTGTTTATATAAATTGTTTATATAAATTGTTGACATAAACACCATTTGCAATTCAATAACTTAAGTCAAAAGAATGAAATTTGATAACTACCCTTAAAATTAAATAAAGCAATAGCGAAGCATTGCCGGGTCCACTAGTAACAAATAAAACAGCTGATTTGAATCAAAAGCATAACAATACATATGCGTGGTATAGTCTGAACCAACACATGTTTGTTGAGTGCATTTACATTCA
This sequence comes from Philaenus spumarius, assembly GCA_018207615.1. Taxonomy (NCBI): domain Eukaryota; kingdom Metazoa; phylum Arthropoda; class Insecta; order Hemiptera; family Aphrophoridae; genus Philaenus; species Philaenus spumarius. The sequence goes on along the minus strand of JAGFPH010007550.1, from coordinate 15,728 downwards.
TTACCATATTAACCAACTTAGACAATTTAGAATCAGTTAATTATGATTCACAACAAACCGTTCTTCATGTTATGTTAACAGAATAAAAACGAACGGAAACAAAAAATACACCCAAAATGTTTAGTGTATTATAATTAATTCATACATCTGTTGTTGCATATTACAAATAAAACAGCTGATTTGGATCTTAAGCTTATCACAATGTTAGGTAATGTCTATATTTAACCAACACACGTTTCTTGAAAGCGTTTGGATTTATTACCATAGCAACCAATTGACAAATTTATAATCAGGTAATTGTTCTTCACAGCCAACAGTTTTTTTTTTTTACTTTATTCTATAGCAAACACAAACAAAGAAAATGGCTTACTACATCAAAAATCAAACACTATCACAGTTAATATTAAGCCAACTTTATTTTTAACTAGGCCTATTTGACCAATTTTGAGTACTACTTTACTTTATCCCATTTTTGTCATATCTTATAACTTGAAAATCGCCTCTCTTATATATAATAATACAAAATCTCTGTCCAATTAATCATTATTCCCGTGAACTTAATAGAGTATATAATAATATGTTTACATTTGCTTAGCCGCTAGTCGTTGTGGTTGTTTGTGAACGGAACGAGTTTATTTATAATATAATTAATATTATTTTTACCACACCATTTGTGTGCGAAACTGTTAATGGCCTTCATTTTACTATCTTAAAATGCCTACAGTTCCTTCCCACTAGTACAGCCAAACTAATGGCTTCTCTGGTTACAGTCGACATAAGTCCCCTCACTCGGTGACAAATTAGCGCGACTAATTACCTGGCGTGGTGTGCATAGTGAGTGTGTTCCACTGTGGATGGGATGTGAGAGGAGAATTTATTTGACAACGTTACAATTAACGCCTTTGCCGGAATAGTGAACACTAAGGATGGGGAAAAGAAAATGTGGGTCTTTTGGTTTGTCTAAACTGATTGTAATAGTGATATTTGCTTAGGCTACATGTTGTACATTTTTTAGCGAATTTCCATAGGAAAAATGAGCTAATGCAGTGGCCCTTATGGTAGGACCCCAAGGTCGGGAGTAGGAAGTGAGCACCGAACAGGGTCCCCAGCTCACGTTTTTGGGGTGTCATTAAAAATGATATGTATATATGTGTGTTCGTACTCTAGCGGCCGCATTTTAAGTCCGATTTGATTCAAATTTGGTACACACGTTGGTTGTCTATGTCGCTCGGACGATTTCGTTAGGAAAAAAATCCAACAATCGGAAGTACGTTTTTTGAACGGAAGTAACCGTTTTTGGAGATTTTTCCTACGAGAATGAATTTGTTTTTGAGTTTTTTCTTCAAATATAAATGTAGGATGTTATTCTGTACATTTTGTTTTTTACGCGACCTTATAGCTCGCTTGGTTTCCCTAAAATCGATCAAAACGTAAAATACCATAGAAGTACCCGGTTCAAAGCCATGTGGTGGATCCTACCGTGGGGTTGGCGTGCGAAGCACGCAATGCATTGTGTATTGAAGATACTTCTAATACGGGGGTTGGCGTCTGAAGAACGCAATGCTTTGTGTATTGAAAATACTCCCAATATACGGAATGGCGTGCGAACCATTTTGCAGCTATTCAGCACCATCGTGAATAGACCTATTTCCCAAATTGTTGGTTGAAACCGTAAAACATAGGCCAATAAACTTTATTTTCGAAATTTGCTCAACTCACGTCAGCGGTTTAGCTGCGTGGTCGAATTATTTAACATTTTATATTGTTTTATCATTGACTATTTCCGTTGTTTTAATTGTAAATGTTTTTCTTTCGAATTACAAAAAAGAATATTCCGCACTAGTGTTTCTAATATTTACAGAAAGTGTTGTTCCATTTATTTGGATAGCAAGTTTTACAGTACATATTGGGGATTGTCCCGACCCATCCAGACCAATCCGACATACCTTCGTGATTAAATTCCAGAACACATTCCTCTTTGTCATTCTCTAACTGCCACAAATTACCACAGAAACTCTTAGGGAGCTACGTGTTTCTAATTGTTTCATGCCCGTTTCAAATATCGAGTGACATAGTCTTCATCAGTGGATTTCAATTAGGGTTAAAATGCCGAGTAAAGAAAACGAAAAAATAATTTTACACTCGTCGGCTCTACTTGTTGTAAATAGTTCTCTATTAAATTATAAAAGTAAGCTTATACAGCGGGTCATAAACAACCTTACCGGGTTATACAGGACCGGATTGCACACATTGAAATTCATGAATAATGTTCAGTAACTGTTTTGGAATTCGGCTTAGTTTAGTCGTAAACTGCAATTTAGATTTTTTACAAAAACTCACTGTAACTCAAGATGTTGATAAAATATTGAGTTCAAATTTTATACAAGAATTTCGTGCGTTACGATTTACTAGTGTACAAATCACAAAGAATTTATTTTCAGAATTTTTAAAATGGCGGCTGTTGCACATTTTTAACGTTGAGTATCTTTTAAGCCGTCAACTTGAAACAAATATACAAGAGAGAAAATTTATACCTTTTTCAACGAAATACAAAATGGTTTCTGTAGGTAAAAGGAAAAAAAAAAAAAAAAAACTAAAAACACAATTTTTTGGTAATTGTCTTTCATTTCAATATGATCCGTTCCTATATTGGCCGCTAAGGTTTTTGAAACATTCTGTATAAATAACAATTGTTATAAAAATGAAATGTACCAACGAAATTGTTTGGATAAAAAATCATTGGATGAGGTTAAGACCACACGTTGGAAGTGATAACTTCTATGACCAATTTATGTTTTTATCAGTATTAATATTAGAGGAGATTAAAAGTCAACAAATTACACAAGTCAATATATTGTCATAAAATATTATATCGTATTTTGAAATTGCATAATTATAATATTATAATATAATAATTTTAATATTATAATATAGTAATATTATTATATTATTAAATAATAATATTATAATTATAATAAGTAAGCGAAAAATAGAGATCATTATAATGTAAGCAGTATTTATTTTAATGATTTTGAGTGAGGTATTAGTGTATGCACTCTTCATAGAATTCTAAGAATAATTCAATATGTAAGGGATAATTATAATAATTATAATAATAATATTATAATAATATATACTGCATTGTCTATTCCCTCTTCACGAGCTTACTTGTCTATATATACTAATAGTTGACAGGACAATGTTCTTTATTGCAATAAAATGGTTACCTACAGCAAATGTTACATCTTACAGTATTTTAGCTGATTATGTATGCATTTTGAGACAGTGGTTTTTTTACCGCTTGCCTGTGTGCTTTTATGCGATTTGTATTAGAAAAACGCTTTCGTCTTTTTTCCCCTCGTTTTTTGGAATTTGTTCTGGATGCGACCGAACAGAATCAGATGATGATGTACACTGTTGTGATAGGGTTGGAAGTTGAGAAATTTGGAGACCATCGTCTGAAACCTGGGATTAGGAAGCTGACTGTATTTCCTCCACACTAATATCCATTGAGTTGTCAGGTAAAGAAGGTGTGAAAGGAATGAGAACATCAAAGTGGCCTCTCGTCAGATCCCCAGTAAACCTTAGCCTCCCTACTCCCTCAATCGGTTCGCCAAAACTCTCCCACAACAAATAACCCTCTCTGTACACCTGAAATTCATTTGTTTTAAATCGGCTAAAGCAACCGATTGAATTTCACAGGAGGTTCAAAAAGTTACCGATTTGCTCAAATCCGCGATATATTCTTTTTTTGTTGAATAAATATCTCCTGTTACTTTTAAATATGGTTTGAACCTGCGCCAATTGTTTGAAACATGACTAAAACCTCTGGTCCTCAACTCAAACACGTTCTAACAATCGTGTCATGTACAATTAAAGCCAAAGAGTAAAATAAGCATTGGTCATCTGGCCCAGAAGAAACTATTCTGTGAGGAATAGATACTCCATTAACGTGTATGACCTCCATTGTTGTAATATGAAGCTAAATTTTATATTTAAGTGAGTAATAATAATGTACGGTAAAATAAAACAATGTAAAATATTACTTTGTCAAAATGTACAAATGTAAAATTTCGTCTAAACTTACTTCAGTTAGACAAAAATCAATCTTCTTTACAAAACCTAAAACGTACAAATATAATAATTATTATTATAATCATCCCTTACATATTGAATTATTCTTAGAATCCTATGTAGAGTGCATACACTAATACCTCACTCAAAATCATTAGTCACTAAATAAATAATGCTTACATTATAATGGTTACTATTTTTCACATACTTATTATAATATATTAATATTATAATAATTGTAATATCGTATTATTATATACTATGTATCGTCTATTCCCTCTAAACGCGCTTACTTGTCTATATATATTATGTATCGCCTATTCCCTCTTCACGCTCTGACTTGTGTCTACGCAAAAAGTGTGCATGACGCGAGATTTCAGAAACAAAGTCAAACTAAAGTGCCCAACGGGCCAATACAAGTTACCACTTCAAAAAATCGTAATAACCCAGAACCATTTTTTGACTTTAGGAGATAATTGACGACTCAGTGCTCGGCAGAAAAAACAAACATGATAAATTCTTTAAAAATGCCAAGCTCTGGGTTGCAAAGAAGATTCTATGGCGAAAGAATAATTTATGACACGTTCCATCCAGTTGAAAACACAAAGCAAAGTCTATTAAAACCCTGCTCTATTATTTGCATTGCTTTACATAACCGTAAAGAAATAAATATTGCGCTTGACTTGTGAGAAGGTACCTTGTTAGAATAAAACCTGAGAAAATCTCACAACTAATACGTTTAACAACACAAACGCGTTTTTTTCCATGCAGTGTCACCCTGGTTCATTTGATTGGATTATTGTTGACGTCATCAAATTACTAATAACTAGGGGACACTCATGCGTGCTCAGCACGCCAACCCAGTTGGATCCTTCTGTACACATAACCATGTTATGTTTCCTTTATAATAAAGGTGTAAGATTAATAATAACCCCAAAGCTAAGATGGTAAATAATGTTAAATGTTCAAATCAAGGTATTTCGTATATTTTATAACAGCAATTGCAATAAAGGTTAAAAGAACCTGAATGCTCAGATCTACACTTTAATAAAAACCTAACCTAAAAGTAAGAAATACAAATAATTGCTCCAAAGTTTGAAATCAGCTAGTATTGGAGCAAACAGCTGTTTTTCTGTTATTTTATTCAGTTGCTTGCTATGGTAATAAATGTAAATTAACTCAAAAGCGTTTTGGCCACTCGATATCGCCCTGGTTCATTGGTTGGATTATTATTGATGTCATCAAAATACTATTAAAGATTGAAATTTTAATGTAAATAAATGAAAAGAGTTATTTAATTTTTAATATTATATTGTAAAAATGTATAGTATATAGTGTTTATTAAGCTCCTTTAACCCCAATTATTATTTTTGTTACTGAAAATAAGTGGGAAGATTGAGTGGGTTGGGAGGGTTAACAATTTAAAATGTAAAGGTAAGTCATGTATAACAACATTGAAAAGTTTATTAAAAGAGAAACAGAATGGCGCAAACTAGAGGTGATCTTGCTTCGTTTTAAAGTAATGGACAATCAAAGTTCTGGAAAATTATATTGTTATCATAACATCAAAGCAGGTTATTAATTTGTTGTTATTAGGAA
>JAGFPH010007549.1:40688-64421 GCA_018207615.1 Philaenus spumarius | reverse complement strand
CCCCTAATATGTGCCACTTGAAATTTCAAAGAAGTTAATTTGGCTATCCACCGTCCCATCTTGCCTAATTGTCGGGGACGGGCAAGTAGCCATGAAAGGGCCTGGTTATCAGTTTCTAAGAGAAACTCGCGATGCTCGAGGTACTGTCTAAATTTCTCTACTCCAAAGATTACGGCCAGACATTCTGACTCATACGCAGAAGAGGCTTTTCTTTCCGCAGGTGTTAAGGTGCGGGAAGCATAGGCAATAGGTTGACGAGAACCGTCAATTTCCTGGAGTAGGACTGCTCCTAAAGCGCACGAACTCGCGTCCGTTTGAAGGACAAAAGGTTTGTCGAAATTAGCCATACGAAGTACGGGAGGTTGCGCAATGGCATTACGCAGATATTCGAAAGCAAGTTGTTGCTCAGTGTTCCAAACGAACTTTTGCCCTTTCCGCCGGAGCAGATTCAGAGGAGCGGCGTGTTCAGCGAAGTTTGGGATAAACTTAGAAAAAAAATTGACCATACCAATAAAGCGTGACACAGCTTTTGGATTGGTGGGTTTAGGAAAGGTTCTGATGGCCTTGGTTCTTTCTGGGTCGATTTGCACGCCTCTAGCAGAAACTAAATGTCCAAGGAAACTTATCTCTCTTACTGCAAAACGAACCTTATCGGGATTAACCGTAAGTTTCGCTCTTCGCAAGCGAGATAGGACTTCACGCAGATGTTTGATGTGCTCATCCCAAGTCTCAGAATAGATGACTAAATCATCGAGATAATTGAAAACGAATTTAAATTTGATGTCTGAGAAAACTTGGTCTAGAAGTCGAGTTAGAACTTGAGCGCCAGTACAGAGTCCAAATGGGACTCGTGTAAACTGGTAGAGCATCCAAGGGGTACAAAAACTGGTGAGATGTTTAGAACTCTCGGTGAGTGGAATCTGATGGTAGGCTGAATTGAGGTCAAACACAGTGAAAACCTTGGCTCCCACAAACCAATTGAAGCACTGGTGCAGATTAGGAAGGGGTACGGCTTCGATTACGATATGTTGATTTAGTTTTCGATAATCGATGACCATTCGGGGTTTCTTTTCAGGATGTTGAACAAGAAACGCTGGAGAGGAATAATTGGAAATGCTTTTCTCTACTACTCCTTTTTCAACGCGGTCCTTGATGTGCTCCCTCAAAAATTGCATTTTCGGAGGGGCCAATTGATAGGGCTGGCGTTTCACCGTTATATTGTCTTTCAGCACTATTTCATATTTAATTAGGTCGGTGAGTCCTAATTCAGTGGTAAGAACATCAGGGAAATTTTTTATAAGTCCTGAAATCTCCTTTTGACATTTGTCATCAAGGTGACTCAGTGGGTTTTCGGTGACCTGAGTAGCAGAGGATAAAGTAACTGTAGGAGGTGACCTTTTTTGAAAATTTACCAACTGAAAGGGTTTAGCCTTATAAAATTTAAAAGTGAAGGTGCCTTGGAAAAGATCCAAAATGAGTCGACTTTTTAGAAAGAAATCGGACCCTTAGATGAGAGGACCGACAGCTGAGGCGCCACTAAAATTTCAAAATTCCAGCTGCAGTGCTGTATTTTAATATGGACTTTACAAGCTAGATTGATCCCTAGCTTTTCTCCGTTTGCGGTGAGGCACTCCGATTTTACCTCTTGAATTTCTTTAATTACATTTAAAGATTTTAAATGTTTAAAAAGATCAGAAGACATGATGCTCCTGACTGAGCCAGAGTCTAACAAGGCGTTAGTCTTAAAATTTTTAAAATGGACTTCAACAAGAGGTAGAATCTTGTTGCTCAAACCTTTAGATTTTAAAGACTTATATGTTTTTCTCGTGAGAGAATTATTAGCTAAGGGAGAAAAACTATTGATCTTATTTTTACATTCTTTGAAAGAAGGGCACTCCCAGTTATAGTGACCAGTTGTTCTACAGTTGAGGCACGTGGGCCTTAAGTAAAAGGGTGCAACTAATCCCTGTTTAAAATTTGAAAAGTGACAAGATTTAGTGGGTGTTGAGAGATTACTCTCATGTTTAGGATGTAATTTGGACCTATACTGATTGTGTATTACCCCAGGTTTAGTATGAAAGAGAACGGACTTATTTAAAAGAGGTGTATTGCGTGGTATAGTTTTATTTAAGTATGGAGGTTTAAAAAAAGATTGGTAAAATTTGATATGACTATAGTCGTTTCTTACTGTAGGAGCTTTGATTGGAAAAACGACTAATTTCCGCCCCTTGAGTCGTTTTTTTGGATGAGAAGAAAAATTGTGTTGAAAATGAGCTCTACGATTTGGATGCTGCCTACACTGCGGGCTTGTATGACCTCTTCGGCCACAATTATAGCAAATAACGGTTGACCTTATGGGTCTAAACTCGGGTTCCGACCTAGAGAAACCTTTTTCAGCTGACAATCTTTCTTGGTCAATGTATAAAGTATTGTTGACTTGGGCACAGATGGTGTCCAAGTCGTTAAAGTTGACAGGCCTCTTCGCAAAAACCAAACAGTTTCGCACTTCCGGCGAGAGAGCATCCACAATAACTTGGGTAATTTCAACTTCATTTTTGTCTACAAGAAGCACCTGCGCTGCTTCCTTGATGTCGGAGACAAAATGGTGCAGAGTCTCTCCCAAACCTTGAGGTCTAAAGAAGAGATCCTGCTCCAAAGTGTTCCGACGTTTAGCAGGAATAAAACTATTTAGAGCTTCTCTATGGAAAGCGCGAAACGTTGTATGTTTAGATAAGCACGAGCTTAACGGTTCCTTCGCGTAGGGCATAAGAATGCTTAAAATGTTTCTTTTAATGTCCGGATAAATTCTACATAAAGACAAGGCAATTTTGATAAATTTAATTAGCTTCTCTAAGTCGAAGCCGTCTGTTACGGGCAAGGTTGCTATTAACTTTTCAGCGGGATGACTGAGTTTGCCATAGACTATTTCAGGAGTGGACTCCTGTGCCAAAATGACGGGAGCAGGTACAGAGCCTGTGTGTAGCGAATTTCCTTCGTTTGACTGCTGCCTTAAGGTCGGAATGGTGGGAACTGTGGCCACGTTGATTTGGTGCGGCGCTGCGGACTGCGTAGAAACTACGGAGACATTTAAATTATCTGCAGAGAGTGACTGAAAATTTAACTTAAGCATTTGCAGAGCTGCCAACATACGATTACACTCTGCATTGTGTTCAGTGGCATTTAAATTTAAGTTATTGATACCTGTAATTAATAGGCTCAGCCTAGCTTCAAACAGTTCGAGCCTTGTATTGAAACGAACTAATTCTAAATTTTGAGTGGAGTTTAAATCAGAAAATGTATCATGTAAATCGTCAAGAGATTCCTGAGCAAGGTCTAACTGCTCCTCAATATTATCAACAGTAATCTTATTAGCACAAGGCTCAGAACCCGCCTGAAGTAGGCCTCGCAAACTAGGTCGCATAGTCCTTACAGTGCCATTACCGCCTCCTCGCACCATTACCTCAAAAGAAAGTTCTGGCTTCCTAAGATAATCGATTATTTGTTGTAAGTCCGACATGTTTATTTAATTTAATAAAAAAAAGCCAGGTGATAATTTGGAAAAGAGAGAGAGAGAAAAAAAAAACTATGTGTATGTAAATAAAAAAAAAAAAAAATGAAAAGAATTAAAGACAGATACAAACAGAGAGAAATTTTGTAAATTTTTTTGAATTTTATTAAGTTTCTATCTATTTTTGGATTTTATGAAATTTTATTAATTTTTTTGGATTTTATAGTTTTTTGTATTTTTTTTTTTTTTTATTTGTCTCTGCTTGGATATATCCAAAATCGTATATAAAAAAGAAAAAAAAAAAGAAAAAATTTTTAAAGTTTCATCAAAAAAAAAGACAGGTTTTTGAAATATGTCGTGGTATGAGAAAGGTGCGACGGATGAAGGAAATATCGATAGGAAACAAGAACAAGGACCATTGAGTTACCACCAAACGAAATATTAAACTAGATAAACAACTATAATCACAGAGTGTGACCAAAAGCAAAATTAAATTTAGGCCTATCTGACAACCGGACAGCTGAACAAATTTTAAATGGAAAGTAACCACGGTCTGCGGACCAGAAAACATGTACCAATCTTACAAAAGAATAATTAAGGGAACGGAAGCAATACTGAGCCACATAGATTGGTACTGTTCAAAACTTACCTTTAAAAATTTAAATTTCACCAAACGTAGGAATGTTTCAGCTGATTACTCACAATTCACTAGATACCTAGAGGTTAACTCAATAAACCATAGAACTAGATATAAATTTTGGCTTTATTGACCAAAATAAAAAAAGTTTATATGCCCTTAACAAAAATGAAAATATTTATACGCCCTTAGTACAAGAAAACTTCAGATTGGAAGAAAACATATATATTTAATTAAATTGAATTTAAAAGCCCTCCCCAAAAATAAAAATCAAAAACCCTCCCCTTTAATAATGATTACAGAAATTATACAAAAGGTTAGACAAGATTACAAAAAAATTAACATGAAATACCATGGATTTGTTTAAGGATAATTATATATGTCGTTGGCCAACTCTAAAGCTAAATATAAATAATTGAATAAATAAACAAAATTAATTATGAGACGTCTCTCTATATAAAAAAAGGTATATGAATTTCTAATATATACAGCCCTTAGGGCTAAGGTCCGAAATATGCTATAGCTTGCACCTCCCAATTATTAAATACAAACATATCCTATATAGTATTCATACACAAAATTACTTTTTCAAAATACAGCCTGTTTAATATTTAACACAAAAATCAACTGCAGATCATTCATAGTTCAAATTAATCTCTGTCTATAACTAGAACACTGTAGATACAAGAATTTTATTTTATTTTAAAGTCCTGTTGAAAGGTAGGCCTTTTCAGTAAGGCGTAGCTGTGGTGTAGCTTATGGCATTGTATGGGTTAAATATCCCCTGAAGTTGAACCAGTGTAACTGCATAACACAAATAACAATTCTTTTTTAGAAAACTTGCAGCTAATTTAAATAAGCATAAAACAGATAGTTCTTTTGAGTTAGCTGTTCTAAAATTTGTAGCACAAGGTGACAAATTGCTACTTAAAGATTGTAATAGTTAATACAACATGTATCATGTTGCATAAGAATGTTTCTACATGTTAACCAAACCACATGGCAACATAAAAATGTTCTTGTTTAGTTACATAATATATATATCAGTAATATTATGCCTATAGCTCATTAAAAGTTTTCAATATTCTGGTTATACTGCAGAAAACTACACAGTTACAGTTAATTAATACAGAACAGTTTAGGCTAGTTTTGTTTGAAATAGGTTAAGACTTTAGTAATACACAACATAGCATCAGCTTTAAAGTTTTTGTAGGCTGTAAGATTAGCATTTTAAAATTAGGCTGTAGTAAAAATGAAATACATAGGTCTTTTATTAAATTAAACAAAATGAGTTTGAAACGTTATTCTTAAGCCAACGGTGGAACTAACCTTATTAAATTTTACAAGTGAACATTTCATAATTATCAAGGTAAAGCTAAAACATTCTTACCTGGCATTCACAAAATAAAGGCTTATAACAAAGGCATGTCAAGTAGCCTTGCGCATAACTCGCGACTAAAAATATAAGGAATTAATCCACAACATAATTTAACTATATCAGCGACATAACAAAAGTGGACTTTCCTGTAGTGGAAGCGATGGCGGACTCTCTTCTCGAATGTTCTAAAACGAAGCAAGGTTAACGGTCTAGAGTAAATCAGCTGTCGTATAACTTGATAAGAAAGGTACTAAAAACTGGATACCGTACGGAGTGGGTTCCTAGCGGAGAAAGGAGAAACTACTTGGACAGTGTCGGTAAGGATAAATACAGAATGTAAAGTCGGAGACGTAACAAATGCTCAAATTAATATATTATGTATTTACGGAATTCTGATGTTTTGAATATATCTTGCAAAAGACAAACATTGAAATGCTCAGGCCTAAAATTTAAATTTTCTCATAAACGAATTAAGATGACAACCCCATTTGTGTATGGTATTTTCCTTTCGATTTTGTAACTTTAAATGTGCTGCACATATCAATAGGCTTTACATTTTTGAATTAATTGAATTCAATTTACAAATTTTTAATTTCATCAAAATGATTACTTGAAAAAAAATGTTATTCAAAAAGTACAAACATAATATTATTGTGTTCTGGATTGAATTCTGCATATTTCTTATAATTTTTTTATATTAAGTCAAAATAACTTCCCCCATAATAAAAAAATTAAAGAAGGTGTCAATAGTAAATTAAAAAAAAAAACTATCAGAGAAACAGTTTATTATAGAAAAACCTTCGTCTTAAACGTATAAAACTATCCTCGAATAATTTACGGTGTTACGACATTTAAAAAAACATATTTCGTTGACTGCATTTACTTGACAACGGCTCAGGCTCAGGCGTTCTGATGGCCAGAACAAATATTGACGCGACTCAAGACGAACGTGATATTGGAAATGGAAAGTAAATAAACACCAACAACAAGCAACCAGGCTGTTTACTTCAGTGAAATGTCAAATACACATTTGTCCCTGGCTATATAGATAATATCAAGGAAAACGTGGGACTGCAAATGGTTTGTTTATAAAAGAAATTATAGTTAATTTTGGCTAGAAAAAGTCAGGTAATATAGAAATAAGGGAAATAGATAGATAGATTTTCTATTTTTCATGTATACAATACAACTTTGTGTTTACAGCAAATTCTACAAAACAAAACATCTGACACATTACAATTGTTTCTATACAAAATAGCACTTCTTAACTTATATAAAATTGTTTTTCTTGCTCTTATTTTAGCATGGGAAATTAGGTAATCCTTAGGATAAACCTGTTTAGAATTTACCATCACTAGATTTTTTATTTTTCAAGTTAGAAGAAAGGAACGAACGAACTCTTTCCGGGGTGCCACCTACACTTGAGAAAGACATTTTTACTTTTTAATGTCGTTATCAAAAAATTACAAATAAACCTTCTGTTTTAAAATTAATAATTAATTCACAAATTAATTTGCATTTCAATCAAACCCATGATATACCTCATCCCTACTTACAATTCTACATATAGTCCTATACGTCTAATACTCATAAACTTAACTTAACGAACACCCACAATTTCAATACAATCAATCCGAACAACCACTTTTATGTAATATTATTCATCTGAAATAGCCATTATTTTATTCATTTTGAGAACTGAACACAATTCCCAAACAACTGGATTTCTCTTAGCCCCTGTAAATTGATAACACATTTAGAACGCCGTTAGTTTTGTTTTAGGCAGAATATTAACAATCTCACGTTTAGGATATCTTTGGGATTTGTAATCGTTACTTATTGTTCCACTTGATTTGTACAAACCTGAAAGTACCTTGTACTCATTCAAATATCTAAAGGGGAGTATACCAATTGATTTAAATAGCGGGAGCGAATGCTCCATTTTATTTTTAAAGGGCATTACTTTATAATATGTTTCTGACACAAATGTCAGGTCACAAGACTTATGAAAAACTAAGTAAATTTGAAAATAAAGGAAATATAGAAATAAAGTTGGAAGTGAGAATAAAAACTTAAGACACAGAGAAATGGTGGATAAATTTGGCTTAAGGGTCGGCTCTAGTAAAACAGAAAGCAACCTTCGACTCCCTATAGCGGCGGTAGGTTACGCGGACATTGCTCATCCTAAATCCATTTAAAACCACAATTATTCAAATAGCATTTTTTTTTTAAAATACCAAACTCGAGGGGACAAAATTCTTCATCCAAATGGCTTGGTAATTTTTCGCTATAATTAATAGTTACAACGTAAAAAATATTTAAAATCACCCTATAGCGGCGGTAGGTTACACGGACATTGCTCAGCCTAAATCCATTTAAAACCCGCAACTGTTCAAATACCGTTTTAAAAAAAATACCAAAATCTTGGGGACGAAATTCTTCAGTCGAATGGCTTGGTAGTTTTTCGCTATAATTAATAGTGACAACATAAACAAATATTAAAAATCAATGTTTTAAATTGTTAATAAATATTAATTAAAATATTTTTCTTAATTTTTAAAAAGCCATTTGCATGCATATTGACCATAGCTTTAAAATGACATATCGTTTATAATTTTCCGATAAAAAATAAAGGAAAAATTTGGATTTTAATGTCTTATGGAGTGTCAGCCAACATGGCCGACAGCTAGAGCCGACCCTTAAGGAAAATGCAGGGTTTTTACATAGGGGAACTGTGAGGATTTAGATTTAAGAGAAATGATGGGGATTTGAAAAAGTACCATTATTTTGATATTGACTAAGAACAATTTCAAAGACTTAAAAGAAATTTTTGAGATTTTTGCTTAAGGAAAATTATTTATAAATAAGAGAATTGTCTGAGAACTTAGACATGAAAGAAATAATAGTGTATTAGGAAATAAGAAACATTTCAAAAGGTTTAGTCTTAATAGGAGACTATTTGTGTTAAAGGAAAAGATCACGAAATTTAGAAATAAGGAAAATATCCGAGAATTTATGCTTAAGAGAAATTATAATGATTTGGGCTATATTAAAATATCTGAGGAAACCACAAATGAGGGAAACATCTGAGAATTTAGACTTAAGCAAAGTCGTAGAGGTTTTGAGATTAAATAACATGATAATATAGAGATAATGGTAATGTCAGGAAATAAAGACTTATGAGAGATGCTAACGAATTTTGAAATAAGGAAAATATCAAATAACAGAATTAATCGATATGTATGGGATTTTAGAATGAATAGAAATGATTGGGACTTAAGCTTCAAGAATATCTCAATAATGTATAAACAAGGTAAATGTGAGTTGCTAGTGATCTGAGCTGTAGGAAAATAACAGGGAATTAACTGACAAAGGTAATTTAGACTTTGAGAAAAATATCAGGTAATTTAGAGATAAATGAAATTTCAGGGAATTTAGACTTAAATAAAGTACGCTTACTTTCAAACTGAGAACTAAACTGAAGTTTTAACAACTTCTGGCTCCAGAAATGACACGTTTTTAAACATTGTACTGACTTCTTCCAAAGAACAGTTTTATAAGCTACTTTCTTACTTTATATTTTTGTTGAACAATTTTATTTTTAGTAATGAGGGTCTAAAGATATTTTACAAGGCTAATCTTTAGTTCCACAAAAAATATATCATGACAGTAGAGTTGGGTTTAGTTTGAGAAAGCTATATTTAAGAATACCTAAACAATTGTATCTATTGTTAGTAACGAGTAGGATAATTACTGAGTGCTTTCAGGCCAAATCACCTTTCTTTCACTACCTGCTCGTGTATTGGGATAACTTATGTGCAAAAATAAACATACAGAATTAATCATAACCTTAAAGATAAAAAGGTAAACAGTATTAAATGGACTAAATTAAAGTTTTAAGCTTAGGATACAACACGAATAACAAATAATTCGACCACGCAGCTGAACCGCTGACGTGAGTTGAGCTAATTTCCAAAATTAAGTTTATAGGCCTATGTTTTAGGGTTTTAACCAACAATTTGGGAAATAGGTCTATTTACAACGGTGCTGAATAGCTGCAAAATGGTTCGCGCGCCATTCCGCATATTGGGAGTATCTTTAACACAAAAATCATTGCGTGCTTCGCACGCCATTCCGCTATTGGGATTATCCTCAATACAGAAAGAATTGCGTGTTTCGCACGCCATTCCGCATATTGGGAGTATTTTCAACACACAATGCATTGCGTGCTTCGCACGCCAACCTCATGGTAGAATCCACCACGTGGCTTTGAACCGGGTACTTCCATGGTATTTTACGTTTTGATTTTGGGGGAACCAAGTGAGCCATAAGGTCGCGTAAAAAAACAAAATGTGCAGAATAACATCCTACATTTATATTTGTAGAAAAAAACTCAAAAACAAATTCATTCTCGTAGGAAAAATCTAAAAAAATAGTTACTTCCGGTCAAAAAACGTGCTTCCGATTGTTGGATTTTTTTGGCTAACGAACTCTTCTGAGCAACGTAGACAACCAACATGTGTACCAAATTTGAACCAAATCGGACTTAAAATGCGGCCGCTAGAGTGCGAACACATATATACGTATATATATGATTTTTAATGACACTGTTACGAAATAGAATGACTTGTTAGGCAAAAACAATGTTGATACATGTTTAACAATAATAGAATTGTATTAGCAAGCACAATTACAGATAATATAGAGTAAGTAGTTATCCAATTAGGAATGATGCATAATTGCATTTCTAAGTAAACCAATATTCAGGTAGAAATACTAGACGGGGAAAACTGAGTGGGGGAACAGAAGTTTTAAATATGAAGGACACATTAGAAACCGGGGCTTTTTGGAAAGGTTCTTGGGTGAGGAGAGAGGTCTTGGGAGACCGGGGCTTCGTGGGAGATAGACGCCGGTGTGGGCCTCAAGGAGAAACCGATTATCAGAGCCACCAGGACAGAATAAAGGTGAGGACACAGTGTGTGAATACAATTAAAGGGACAATTGTTTTATGTAAATTCTGGATTGGAATCAGTTTCTGTGGGTTAATCTATTGGGAGAGGTATATATTTAAAAGTATTCCTATTTGGGGAGTAGAATTTTGTACTGAGTTTTGCCCGTAGTGTAAAGTAAATGATTTAGACTAAGGTTGATTTTAGTTTTCACACAGTGTAGAATCAAATGTAATATATAGCAGATCTTCAGAATAAAATATATATGTTTACGTATGTTTATATGTATGATATATCTTAGTACCCTCTCACTTCAAGTTAGAGCCAAGCGAGTAGCCCCTTTGTAATAAATAGCGTAAAGCCCATTCGTAATAACACCACAAAACGTGTTCTGGGGACCATGATCGGTGCTTATTTGCTACTCCCGACCTTGGGTCTTACCATAAGGGACACTGCAATAGCTCATTTTTCCTATGGAAATTCGCTAAAAAAAAACCCATCACGACTGAAGCTTACTCGTAAACAAAAACTTAATCAAAAAATAAGATTCAAATTATTGATCAATTATTATGAAATCAGGTGGTAATGGAAATGCCACTGAAATTGTATTGGATACATGCCAGTTTAGAGAAGTTAGAGAAAACAGCTGATTGTTGCACAAAAACTAAAAATCTTCCATCAGTTGAGGGTAGTGTTTAAAAGGGACAAATATAATTGATTTACTAGTTAAATGACTAAATGTTCTTTAAAATTATATTTTTGTAATTTCAGTATTTTCCTTTCGATTTCTCCCCCTATACCATAGTATAAGGAGAAAGTATTGTATTCGTAAAAATTTTCGAGTTTGAGTTTTTGGTGGAAATGTCCGTTTTGGGTCCCCCTGAACCTAAAAAAGTGGTTTTCGGAGTGATGTCTGTATGTGTGTCTGTGTGGATGTTATCAGACCTAGAGCCTAAACCAGTCGTCAGATTTTGATGAAATTTGGTATGGAGGTACTAATCCACGGTATCTCCAGGCGTGTTTTTCATTTTTGTGAATTTTTTATTTTTAAGGGTAATTTTCCCATAAAAACCTTAAAATAACGGAAAAATCAACTTTTCTAAAAAACGGCTCTAACGATTTTGATTAAAATTTTATAGTTTATTAGGGACCTAAAGTACTATAAACTGTAAAATTTTAATCAAAATCGTTCTAGCCGTTTTTGAGAAAAGTTGGGTTTTCCGTTATTATATGGATTTTCATGGGAAAACAACTTTAATACAAAATCACCTCTCCTACCCCACCCTACAAGTCACCGTGAATCTGTTTAATTAATATGTTTGTGAGAAAGTATGTGCCAGTTCCTGGTAACGTTTATTTTAGACTATGATTTTTAGATTTTTAGATTGATATATACAGGGTGTATTAGGAAGAAACGGAAAGAATTGCAGGACGTGTTCTACTGGTGAAAATAATGAAAAAAGTTCCTATAAACATAGGTCCGAAAACGCTTCGTTTTCCAGATATCCGCCATTTTGTTTTTTGTACAAAATAATTCATATCTAGAGAACGGTTTGACTGATAGAATTCAAACTTGACATGAAGTTTAACCTGATAATGATATATCTCAAAAAAAAATAAACGATTAAATCCAATCATGCGTTTCAAAATGGCGGCTGTTTGAAAATTTCAAACCTAAATTACTCCAAAACCGTACATTTTAACGAAAAATGTCACGATACCTTTTTTGTAGCCCTTTTGATTCCCTATCGGATGGTGTAACTGTCAAAACAATCGGATGAAGGAAAATAGCTAAGTTATGTGTACTAATTGGTTTGTTCAACTCGGCATCCTATACAAACACAGTAAATACTACAATATTGTATGGACATTTGTTGTCATTACCTTTTAACTTAGCTATTTTCCTTCATCCGATTGTTTTGAAAGTAAACACCATCCGATAGGGAATCAAAAGGGCTACAAAAAAGGTGTCTTGACATTTTTCGTTAAAATGTACAGTTTTGGAGTAATTTAGGTTTGAAATTTTCAAACAGCCGCCATTTTGAAACGCATGATTGGATTTAATCGTTTATTTTTTTTTGAGGTATATCATTATCAGGTTAATTTTCATGCCAAGTTTGAACTCAATCAGTCAAACCGTTCTCTATATATGAATTATTTTGTACAAAAAACAAAATGGCGGATATCTGGAAAACGAAGCGTTTTCGGACCTATGTTTATTGGAACTTTTTTCATTATTTTCACCAGTAGAACACGTCCTGCAATTCTTTCCGTTTCTTCCTGATACACCCTGTACATAACACATGTGCACATTTTTAACATAATTTCCTCACCATTTCTACTAAAATGTATCTGGATGTTTAAAATATTGTGTATAAAATTGTAAATGATAAACGAAATAAAACGAGAGGAAATTTGTTTGAGTTGAACACTAATGTTATGGCAGAGATGAAGAACACAGCCATGCCAAACAATGGTTTCCAACAAATTAGATTAATTTCAAAGCGGATTCAGATTCCTAAACTTCAGATCTTTTGTTTTAATCAGAACAGACGCAATAAAGTATCTGATTTTGATTTAACAAAATAATCCTCTTTGACACGGATACTAGAAGTATCTCTGCGTCGGGCGAAACTGAAACGCAATTACGTTCCTTCCTTTTAAAAGCGCGAATAAATTATTCAAGACTTTTTTTTTAATTGAATAAATTTACATAAATTGTCTCGCACGCTGCACTCTGTGTTTTCTGTAATTTTATTTAAATTACAAATTGGCTGTTTGAACTAAACAAATCATATTCTGCAACGTATTACCCACTATGAACCCCGTCCTAGATTGATGTCAGATCAAACTGAATATTTAATATTCTCACTTAATATAAAGTTAACAATCAAATTAATCTCTGATAATAAAATACTCATCCGTGAGTGAAGGCTTTTCACAAAGTTAAATATTTAAATAATGACACTAATTTAGCGTGGGTCTAATTCAATTTTAACCCTGAATCCTACTACAAACCTTTATAAAAAATAAGCTATCACAGTTAGTTGCGTTGTTAAATCAGGTATATAGTAAACTAGCTGGCCCGACCCGGCTTTGCACGGATAGACAAATCAAAGTTAAATGTATATTAACAAAAAACATATTATATCAATAAATATATTACACTATGTATTTCTTATGTGGATTTTTAGTAAATTTTACCCCCCCAAATTTAGATTTTTTTTAAAAACTCTTTCTTAGCGAGCACCTAGGGCCCTAGAGGAAGCTACATACCAAATTTCATTCCAATCCATTCGATGGTTTTTTGTAGTAACTTTGACCCCCCCAACCCCCCCCCAAAACCCCCTACAATTTCGAATTTTCGGAAACCCTGTCTTAGTGCGCGTCTAGAGCCTATAAAGAGTATTAGTGCCAAATTTCATGTTTGTAGGCCTCGTGGTTTTGGAGAATCTGTGATGAGTCAGAGTCAATGGTATTTGGCTTTTATAAGAATAGATTACGTTCAGGTAACATTACTAGCTTATATTATGTTAATTCTCATAAATTATAATGATTAAGTTTTAAGATTTGCCCATTCGGTTGTCGGAAGAAGATCGGTGAATTTTATACAATTCACTTTGTTTGAATTTAAATCAGTCTTATGGTAGAAAGGATAAAACGATAAAATAGATAAGACGATAAAAAACCTCACTGATAAAACGATATGTAACTTTATTCGGTGTTGTTTTTTGGAGCCATGAAAGGGAAACCGACAAGTTTCCTCTCCTTGAATGGTTTTTTGACCCTTGACCTGGAACGGTTGTTCTGACCTGGAAAAGTTTGTTTCTTTAGACATCCTTTCTCGATCAACAAACAATGTATTATTGACTAGCGCAAAGATTTGACCGTGGTCATCAAAACCTCGAGGTCTGTTAGCAAACATTAAACAATTTCTGATGGTTTGTGAGATAAGCCTACATAAAAAAGACACAGGAAAGAAACCTCACTCTCTGGTACTAGTTTCTATGTGCCAGAAATAAAAGAATAAATTTTAAAGTATAAATAAATATAGAGCTTGACTTGTGAGAAGATATACTCGATAGAATAAACTCTGAACACAAAATCTCACAACTAATACGTTTATTAACTCAAACGCGTTTCAACGACAAAGTCGCCATCTTCAGTGATGCACGAGCTACAATAGTCAAACTATAACATAGTTCAAAGACTTTGTCGTTGAAACGCGTTTTAGTTAATAAATATACCGAATCAGTTGTGAGATTATGTGTTCAAAGTTTATTCTAACAAAAATTGTAAGGTGGCTGAGGCCGAAATATAAACTTTAAAGAATAGTGCACACATTCAAGATGGTCTACTCCAGAACTTACACTATCCATTGCTGTTACTTGTGTCAATTACTTTGATAATCCAGTTTTACAATCTGAAAACATGCGTACAATAACTTGGAGCTCCCTTTTAGGTACAGGAAAAATCAGCTAGTCCCCACCATTTCCTTATCTATTTTTGAAAATTCAGCAGCTAAATCTTCGAAAAAATATAAAACACCAAAAGACGTATAAAATAAAAGCAAGGCATAGAGAACAAACTATTAGTTATGTATATTTTGTTTATGTTCGGTTTTTAATTTTCTTTCATCAGAGTTATTTTAGAAGTGAACACTTTCAAGAAGGCAGATTGTACGGAACCCTAGCCAATCTCACATTTACCCAGTTTATTTAGCACCAAAATTCAAAGTTCGGAAAACTAAAGTGCTGATACTGTTTAGAATTATTTTTCAAACTGGCCCAGATTTCATCTAACAAATAAAATGTTACCTCTTTATAATACTAGTATATTAATGATGGAAAATGCAAAAAAAAAAAAAAACTATTATGAAAACAATAAAGGTCGTTGATTTAACTGAATAACCTGCAACGGTGTACTTAATTAGCTTTATAATATAGTAGTTTTAATTAAACAGTTTTCATGTCATACTTCCCTTTGCAGAATTGACTCTCGGTTTGACCTACATTCTAAACCACAGAGGCGAAATTCCATTCCTGTCAAACTTAAGTTGATATACAGAATGTTCCAAAAAACCTCCAAAACTTCAGTTCAATATTTGCCTAAATATAAATACAAAAAATTGTATAAAACATGTTCTTTTTGCAAAATTTTTAAAACGAAGTTAGTTTTTATATCTAGCAACGTTTTTTGTACATTAAAAAACATAGAATTAAACAAAAATTTTAAAATTGACTAAGGTCGAAATATAAATTTGAAAGAAGAGAGCACACATTCAAGATTGTGAACGCTAGTTTCCAGTTTTACAATCTGAAAATACCTAACATGTGAACAGTAACTTGGAGTTTCTTATAAATAAGTACGAAGTTGAACTTTAAAAAAATCGTTTCTATTAACAGGAAATATTTTTCCTTTTTTAACACGCTTTTATTAGCTTCACTTGTATGTTTGTATGTTTGTTTGTAAGTAACTCTCCTTTGGACTAAAAGCCAGTGGCTTATTACTGTTATTATATCTCTCTTACGCAAGTTCGTTCGTTGGCCGAGCGGTCTAAGGCGCGGGTCGTCGCTGACGTCAATCCCCAGACTCACCGATCGTGAGTTCTAATCCCGTCCACGGCCAAATTTTTTTTTCAATAATTAATCGAACTAAAAATTAAAAAATAAATATAGTTTAAAAAAACTAAAAAACACGCTTTTATAATACATTGAACTAAAAAGTGAAAAATAAATATAGTTTAAAAAACTAAAAAACACGCTTTTAGAGCATATAAAACTAAAAAGTTAAAAATAATTTTTCAAATAAGCTTAAAACAATAATAAACGATAAATACTAGCATTATTGTAAAAAAAGCGTGGGGCGCTTTGTCCATATTTCTCGTACATCGAGCGCCCAACGCTTTTTTTACAATAATGCTAGTATTTATCGTTTATTATTGTTTTAAGCTTATTTGAAAAATTATTTTTAACTTTTTAGTTTGATATGCTCTAAAAGCGTGTTTTTTAGTTTTTTAAAACTATATTTATTACATATTGCCTTAAATTTACGTTAATTTAAAATCCTTGCAAAGGAAAGATAAATTTACATACATAACTAAACATATACAAAATATTTTTAGTTAAACAATAATGATAATTATTAACCCTTTGACTAGTACTCGGTAGAGAAAGTTCTGTAACTATGTGTATTTGTTTAAAATTTGAATTCAAGTTTTTTTTAGCGGATCCTAGCTTTCCATTTGGAACTTGAACGTCAAATTGGGCCTGATTTTCTCAAAATGTTCATGAAGCTTTATTGTTTTGTTTTAATAGAAAACTGGTCATGGATAATAAATTCTCATGTAAAATTTTACCGGAACAGCGAAAATGCCATAAATAACTTTAACTATGTTTCGATAAATGCCTTTGTTTTCGAGTAATAAGCATGCAAAGTTGAAACGAAGGGAAAATAGAGTTAACATGAACACGGTAAAATGAAGCGCCTAAACTTGCCTATTGTGTTTGTCCTGCAGAATGCATCCAATAACAAACTTTAAACAGTATTAATATTAACTAAAAATAACTTAACAAGGTTTATAAGATATACATACAAACTTTATTCTGTTCTTACTAACAGAATTATGCTTTCTTTTTATCCCTTACAAATTACCCTTGGGAAGTGTTTCATTTATCAAAATATATGGTAATATTTAGAAGAATTAAACCCACTTGGAATTTGGCTCTTGTTTGTGTCTTTTAATGGAGCGATGCGTCGTTGGTTCTGCGATCTCATTTTGTTCATCACTTGCAGAAGGGAATAACTGAAAAAAATATAACCAAACATATCGATAAACTGTAATAACACTTATAATTTTAAGAAACAATGGTCGCTATTTCGAAATTATATCAAAGCCCACTCGAATACCGTTGCGAGGCTGCCAATAGGATGGGCGCGCAGCGTTGCCATATCTACTAGCCTCGAACACTTCTGGTATTTACCGCTCGAGGCTTGATCGCACAGTTTAAAGAATTATAAATGCGTTGAGTCAGCCGCAGTCAGTTAGAAGCGTGGGAAGAACGTGACAACGTCGCACTACGGCGATTGGAGCGTTCAAGGTCTCAGTGAACACAAGCCCGTCCCTCAAAGGTATTCTTTAGTGGGCTTTGATATAGTCAAGAAATGTTGTGCTTCTAACACTAAGTACATATTACGTAAATTTAAATTATGTATCATTCACAATTAAAAAGATGTTTTTGTTACAAAAACGTCTCTAGATATAAAAACTAACAAAGGACATATTTTATAAAAAAAATAATGTATTTATATTTAGGCAAATAGGCACCTTAACTGTTTTGGAGGTTTTTTGGGTAATTTTGTATATAAACTTAAGTTTGACAGGAAAAGCCTTTGTGGTTTAGAATGTAGGTGAAACCGCGATACAATTCTACAAAGGAAAATATGACTTGAAAACTGTTTAATTAAAACTATTATAAAGCTAATTAAGTATACCGATGCAAGTTATTGAGTTGAAACCAAGAAATTTATTGTTTTTATAATAGATTTTTACATTGTCTACCATTGGTACTACTATTATAAAGAGGTAAAATTTATTTGTTTGTAAGCACGTTGGATGAAACCTGGGCCTGTATGAAACATAATTCTAAACAATACCTGCACTTCAGTTTTCCGAACTTTGAATTTCAGTGCAAAATAAACTAGGAAAATGGGAGATTGGCTAGGGTTCCGTACGATCTGCCTTCTTGATCGTATTCACTAATAAAAGAACTCTGATGAAAGAAAATTAAAAACTGAAAATAGACAAAATGTACATAACGAATAGTTTGTGCTCTATGTCTTTCTTTTGTTTTATACTTCTGTTGGTGTTACCAACGAAAGGAGGTGATAACAAAGCGGCTCCCAAACACAGAAATAACTTTAGAGCGCCAAAATGAAATAAGCATATTTTCCACCAGTTTTACAAAGATTTACATTCGCTATTTTGAAGTACAGTATATGTGTAACTCTAACACAACGAAATTGTTCGATGTTTCAGCTGCTGTATTTTCAAAAACAGATAGGAAAATTATAATATTATCATGTCTTGGTGGGGCAAACTGTAACTACGCAGACTAAAGTTTATTTATTTTGTCTGTACCTAAAAGGGCAACCAAGTTTTCGACACAAACATAATATCTCGTTATTTGTTTACGAATGACCAGTTTTGGAATATCCCAAGTTCAAAAATCCGAGTGCGCAGGTAGATGAAGTACAAATAACTAACTAAAAAAAATTCCACTGACCAAATCATGACAGGGAATTTCAGGGAAAACACTGCTGATAACATCAGAGAAGAACTACTGATAAGGATACGATTGCGGTAGTAAATTTAACTTTTCTAAGATTTTATAAACAGCCATTTATAACAGAGTGTGTTTACGCATTTTAAAATATGTGAAATGGTGTCAACGTAAATTTATGGCCCAGAATAGTCTCAGTAGAAAACTTTTAATTTGATCAACTTTTGAGTGACTCTTCGTGGGTCGTCCCCCAAACGTTGTTAAATGTTAACCAATCATACAAAAATGTATTATTTTGACGCCAATATTGATCTAAAAAATTTCGAACTTTTCTTTTTATTCGTTTAAATAATGTCAGGTGGTCAGGGGCTTTTCCAACATCTTTTATATCTGTTTTTATTTTACCTCTATCAAAGAACGTGTCCAGATAACAGTCAAGATACATAAAGTGGTTTAACTCGCAGAGTTAAGGTAATTTATTCAACACAAAGAATCATTATACAAATATTTATCTCGGTTTAAACAAACATGTTACAGAGATTGTCAACCTTAGTTTCAACCTGCAGTTCAACACGTAACATTTTCTTTGACAAACCTACAACAAGCACGACGATGGCAAAACATTACGTTACATTCTGGCAATTTCCCCAAAAGTTTCTCGTCGAGAGCTTTAATTCAAGTATAAGGTTGATGGGGTTCCGATTACGGGAAGTGCCTAATAATTAATGTCAGTGAATCAGTGAAATCGTCTAGCTTTAAGGACGTTTTGCGGAGCCTCCCTTCTCGGATGAATAGTGGCTAAATGGATGATTGGATCTTAAATCTGATGAAAAATCGCTAGTCTGAAATTCAATTTTCTACAACTTTTGTATTTAACATTTTTTGCTATCTCTTACCGCTTTCTTGCTAAATGCGCTCAAAGTGGGAAAATGAAGAAATTAAAAAAATCTAAAAAATCGTTCCCGCCCAAAAGGTGCTTTCAAGATTAAAAAATGTTAACTTCTGGCAATTTTTCCAAAAGTTTCTCGTCGAGAGCTTTAATTCAAGTATGAGGTCGAGGGGGGTACGATTACGGGAAGTGCCTAATAATTAATGTAAGTGAATGAGTGAAATCGTCTAGCTTTAAGGACTTTGGGCGGAGCCTCCCTTCTCGGATGAATAGTGGCTAAATGGATGATTGGATCTTAAATCTGATGAAAAATCGTTAGTCTGAAATTAAATTTTCTACAACTTTTGTATTTGACATTTTTTTCTATCTCTTACCGTTTTCTTACAAAACGCGCTCAAAGTAAAAAAATAAAAAAATTTAAAAAATCTTTCCCGCCCAAAAGGTGCTTCCAAAATTAAAAAATGTTAACTTCTGGCAAATTTCCCAAAAGTTTCTCGTCGAGAGCTTTAATTCAAGTATAAGGTTGAAGGGAGTCCGATTACGGAAAGTGCCTAATAATTAATGTCAATGAATCAGTGTCAATTATTATAGGCCTAGTCCTCTAGGTTTGAGTTTCCTTTTAAGTTCATATATGTTTAAGCCTATGTTTAAATATGAAAGAGATATTATACAAGAATCCAGGAAGCAAACACTTCTCGCGACAAATAATAGTACCGAGTTCCACAGATACAGGACAGGCAGCCGCCGTCTGGTAGTCATAAGGTGTACATTTATTATCTGTGTTTTAAATATGTCGTTATTTTATGTGTTTTGACTTGATGTTTGATGTCCTCCATTCAACGATAGGTTTCTGATGATGGGTTAAATATCCCGAAACGCGTCAGATAAATTAACAAAAAGAGGTGACTGATGAAAATATAAGGTAATATAGGCTACTATTATATTGCAATTAGGGGCCTGTATATTTGTAAAATGTATTTATATATATGTGATAGTTTCAGTATTTCACTGACTTGATAATGAGAGTTGATATATTATAGAAATGTCATGTATTTTCTTTACACACAAATGTCGACAAAATAATGTAAGAATACAAATTGTAAAAATATGATCAATCCATTACAAATTAATTTAAAAATAACAATATATTTATTCGGGTTCTGTTTTTCTCGTTAGTCTGTATGTCAGAATAAAATGCCTCATAAACGCATGAAGGTATCAAGGTGAAGTTAAACATGTTTATAAAGTTATAAAACGTGCAAAGAAATAAATGCTCCAAAAATAAAAACTCAAGCAATATTTTATTATACATTTTGGGTTAAAAATCGGGAAACTAAAATACTAATATGTTATTGCCTTGTGCTGTTTTACTGTAATAATTTTGATTTCAGGATTTTCAAATTATTTTAAAAATAATTTTGTTATATTACATACCTTTAATATATTCTCGTTAAAAAAACTCTATTTCCGAAAGATCAGCTGCTAAAATATATATGAGGGGAATTTATTATTGACTGCTATGGATGGCATTCATTTGTATTAAACGAAAGTTAATGGGGTAGTCGACATATTGTTTTGTTCGATTTCCATTTTCTTGAATATAAAGGTTCGTAAGATTTTTTAGGGTTGTGAACCTAAAAATAAAAATGTAAACCCCTATAGGGTTATCTATATCAGTCGATTATTTATCTCAGGAACACATTAAGGCTAGAAGCTATAATTTTACAGCTATTAGGCCTAGTAAGCTTCAGACGTTTAAAAAATATTTAAAAAAATTACCAAGCATTTTATCATACCGAATATAGTGTGTGATACTTTAGGCAAAATGGGGAGTCACGTGATTCTTGGGCCCGCCCATAAGGTGGTGGGATAGCCTAACCTAACCTAATCTAATCGAACGATTACATTAATCGAAGGGTATACATTTGGTGGTTAACCTACAAAATGGGTAAATATTTTGGAAGTAACCTATAAATACAATTTATGGAATTAACCTAAAAATTGGGGACAATAGAAATTTATAAAAATCTATAATAACTAGTAAACGGTGCGCCCCACCTCGTTTTTGAAGTATTTTTTTAACCCCTGAAGCAAAAAGAAGGGTGTTATAAGTTTAACGTGTGTCGTATATTTGTCTGTGGCATCGTAGCTCCCAAACGGATGAACCGATTTTTAGCTATGATTCAAGAATATCTGTTCAGCCGTTCGGAGTAAAAAAAAGTTATAGAGTGTTTAGCAAATACCCATATCTCCAAAAGATGGATCCTTTGTCCACCAAACCTCGTCCAAAGTAGGCAATTGTTAAGCTTGTTGCATAACAGAAATTTTGAAGGAGCAACTTTTCAAAATTCCATATCTCCCTCTCCTGTGGTCAGATTTCGTTCGGATTTTCGATAAAAAGTTAGCAGTAGGAGTACTATATACACCTATACACATTTTATCATTCCAAATATATTGTGATACTAAAGTTTTAAAGCGAACAGAAAGAGATTTTATAATGACGTTTGGCATACATGTAGACAGTACTAATCTGTATAATATATTCAAATAATAAGGATTGAAAAACACTTTACTGTACATTCTGGGGGATCATATATTTAGTACCCGAAACGTAAATATTGTATGTTGTGTAAAATATGGTTGGATATAGCGTTATTTAAGGTATACATAATTTTAAGATATTCTAAAAAATGTAGCTTAAATTTTCATCATCCCTCTATTTTCGAAGGAATTTCCTCTATAATTTAAAAAAAATCTTGGGTTAGTAGTACTTATATATTTCATAGAAAACAAATTAGATCCAAACTTCTGGTGAAAAATGGTGATACTTTTTTCACCCGTTATCTGCACAGTATACTATGTTTGGGAGCAGTGCCCTTCTGTTACTGGTCCTCACCACCAATCTTTATTTATTTAATCTCGTAATGGTTATTGTTATTGATTGGATGGTTAGTTTATACGTGAAATCTTAAAACTATGGGATAGTTTTGTCGCGAATTAAACTCACAATTCTATGCTTTTATTAAAGTGAAAATGGACATTCTGATCACTCAGGCAGTGGGAAAACACTCTCTGAAAAGTTTTACATTATTTGATAACAGCCATTAGCCAACAACAATAGCAGTAATGTAGTTCCATTCTGACCACAGCAAGAGAGAGATGGAGATCATAAAAGCATAAAGTGCATTTCTATTATTTGTAACATTTGAATGATCAGCTTTTGACAATCGACTATTCGTTCGATGTTTTATTTCTGAATTGTATACCTCACTGGAACTGTTTTCAGTTGAATGCTGATTGGACAGTTTAATGCTATAATCATGTATACATTATTGTTGTACGATAAGGCCTTACAAAATTTCCAAGGCTATACGAGAAGCCTTTAATCTATATGTTAAAGCGGCTTTATCCTGTCTGACTGGAACAAGGCCGGAAACCGGGGGGGGGGGGGGAGGGTCACCCCACCCTCGAAATTTAGTAGTAAAAATTAATACTAGGTTTAAAAAGTGCAAATTAAATTATAAAATAGACAACGCAACAGAGGATCCAGCAACATATTTTACTTCATAGTGCCTTGCATGCATACTGATATTTAGATATACCTGATTAAACTACAACGTACAATACACATGGACGCAGTAGGTTACAGCCGTACCATCTTGTGAGTTGTGAGCTTGGTCTGATCTATTAAATAAGAAAATTATGAAGGTTCAACAAAAATACTTTAATCTAACAACGCACGCAACACATTGTGTATTGAAAGTACTACCAATACGGAGGTTGGCGTGTGAAGCAGGCAATACATTGTGTATTGAAAATACTCCCAATACTGGGGTTGGCGTGTGAAGCACGCAATGCATTGTGTATTGAAAATACTCCCAATACGGGGGTTGGCGTGTGAGGCACGCAATGCATTGTGTATTGAAAGTACTCCCAATATGGGGGTTGGCTTGCGAAGCACGCAATACATTGTGTATTGAAAATACTCCCAATACGGGGATTGGCGTGTGAAGCACGCATTGCATTGTGTATGGAAAATACTCCCAATACGGGGGTTGGCGTGTGAAGCACGCAATGCATTGTATATTGA
>JAGFPH010007549.1:28310-40005 GCA_018207615.1 Philaenus spumarius | reverse complement strand
TCCCGGTCTTGGTCTATGTTTTTTCACTTGTAATTTAATTAAATATCCCTTGCTGAGGAAGTGTGTAAGCGGAAAAAAAAAATTAAATGTTAAATCCATTTAACATTTAAACCATTTAACATCTCGTATTGCCAAAATATATGTCGTTGCTGGAAACGTGTGATTAATAGATAATATTCAAAACTTATACAATTACTAGGGGATACCCCTGCGTGCTCCGCACGCCAACCTCCGGTGGAACTTACTAAAAACATATGTTATGTTTCTTTATAATAAAGGATTAGGATTCATAATAACCTCAAAACTAAGATGATAAAATAATGTTAAATGTTCAAATCAATTTATTTGTATATTTTATAACAGTAGTTATAGTTATTTAATAATTGTTTTATATTTTGAAATCAGCTGTTAATATTGGTTGCTCACTATCAATTAGGCCTACCTTATATTGTCAATAAATAGGAATACTATTAAATTATAATATGTCTTTTTTATTTTTAATAAGGATGTAACATAGTTTTTTCTTATTTTTAAATTCCATAACGCAAGTTTTTATTGGTTTGTGTGTTGAAACATGAGTTGGTTCAGTCTAGGTATAACTTAAAATATTATTTTGTACTAAGCTCAACATCGGAATCAACTGTTTTATGTTATTTTATTCAATTGGTTGCTATGGTAATGAATGTAAATACATTCAAGATATGTGTTGGTTCATCATCAGTCTAGGCTTAAGCTAAAATTATGTATAATTTATTTTACTTGCCTTAACGGCAATATACACACATAATTTATGTTTTTGTGCACATATTTGCTACAGTACTTTTTGAATGATATAAGTTTCATCTTTCAATTATCGTTTTTAATTTTGCATAATGTTGCTTATTTATTGGTATTACAGCTGTTAGACGCTATGGGTTTAACGCCCAACTTGATGCTGTGAATTTGTTCCGACTAAATTTACAAATATTGAAATAAGAAATGTGTTTATCAATATGAATGTTACTCAGGGATAGTGTGCCTTTTTACTAAAAAAAAAAAAAAAAAAAAAAAAAAAACAGTTGGTTTAGTAATTCTAGAGATTACCCCCTACATACAAACAAATTTAACCTCTTTATAATTTTAGTATAGATAGAGTGTTTTTTTTACTTCAACAGATGTTTTTTTTCACTAAAACCTATCTTAAAAGTTAGATGATATACAAAAAATTGTTTTAAATTTGAAATCAGCTGATAATGTAAATAGGAAACAGCTGACTACTGTTATTATTACAGTCAATAAACATATGCAATGGCGCTTACATTTTTGTTTTAAATATTAAGTATATTTTATGTTCAATAGATGCTGCAGTTTAAAAAATAAACGGTATCAGTTAACTGAAACAAATTTTCTCCCAACTTACTGTAGTCAAAATAATATTGTTTTTAATCATTTTATTTACTACTTTTTAGAACAAAACAAAAAAATAATATTATACCTACGTCAATCGTATAAAAAAATTATTGTCCCAGGCGGGATTCGATCGCGCGACCTTTGAATTACTGGCCGTGCTCGTTACCGTAGTGCTACCCCGTGCGGCCGCTGCCGCGATGCTAGATTGACAACATAAACTTGTTTATTTTTAAACATTTCCCCATAATTATAAAACGCCGAAGTTTTGATAAAAGCGGGTGGTGTCATTTTTTTTGGCATCTTAAGCACTATAAATACTGAAAATTTGATCAAAATCGTTAGAGCCGTTTTTGAAAAATTTGCATTTTTGTCGTTTTTTATGGGTTTTTATGGGTAAATTACCCTTAAAAATTAAAAATTCCAAAAAATGAAAAAAATGCCTGGAGATATTAGGGTTTAGTAGGTACCTACATACCAAATTTCATGAAAATCGGACCAATAGTGTCCTCTCTGGTCGTGTATACATACTGACAGACTGACAGACAGACACCACTCTAAAAACACTTTTTTGGGTTCAGGGAGCACCAAAACAAAAAATTCCACTAAAAATATTTTTGGGTTCAGGGAGCACCGACACAGATTGTTGCACTAAAAAATTTTTTGGGGTTCTGGGAGCACCAAAACAGATAATTCAACTGAAAATTCAAATTCGAACATTTTTACGAAAACAAAACTTTCTCCATATACTACGTATAGGGTGGAGAAAGTAAAAGTATATAAAAACACGCTTGTATTCAAATGAAAGTGTGTGTCATAATTTAAAAGCAATCGTTGAAGAACTTTCAGAGATTATCGATTTTGAACAAAATCAAATTTACATTTTTATTTATATAGATGTTCATCTCAACCAAAGTTGAGTCATAAAGTTATCATATTTCTCCATAGAGTGCAGTCCTGTATATTGCAGCCGGTGGCAATTTCTAAGCACTTATCGTACAACAATAATGATGTACTTGAATATAGCATTAAACTGTCCAAACAACATCTAGTATGGAACTTTGAGGTAGCTTATTCAATTGTGAAATAGACGAAACATTAAACCACTGTTATTGTTGTTCTGTCAAAAGTTTCTAAATTAGAAAACAGAAGTAGTGCACTTTATGTCTCTCTTATTCTCTCCATTAGCAAGGTGTCATTTTTTAAGAAGTAAATTTAATTCTCAACTCTTTCTCCCTCTAGTAGTTTATTCTTTCACATCCATGTTTAAATTCATAATTTTTCTTTTAACACGTTCACTGCTAAGGACGCACATATGAGCTTGACACTGAACACTATGAGAAGCGGCCGACGCACAGTGCATTGCGTGCTTCACACTCCAACTCCCGTATTGGGAGTATTTTCAATACAAAGTACAGTGCGTGCTCCGCACCCCAACCCTCGTATTGAGAGTATTTTTGATACAAGGAGCACTGCGTGTTTCGCACGCCAACCCCCATATTGTGAGTATTTTCAATACATGGTTCACTGCGTGCTCCGCACGCCACCCGCATATTAGGAATATTTTCAATACACAACCCCCGTTTGTGAGTCTTTTCAATACACAGTGCACTGCGAGCTTTGCACGCCAATCCCCATATTGGGAGAATTTTCAATACACAATACTTTGCGTGCTTCGCACGCCAACCCCCGTATTGGGAGTATTTTGAATACACAATGCATTGCGTGCTTCGCATTCCAACCCCCTTATTAGGAGTATTTTCAATACACAGTGTATTGCGTGCTTTGCACGCCAACCACCGTTTGTGAGTATTTTTAATACACAGGGCACTGCGAGTTTTGCACGCCAACCCTTATATTGGGAGTATTTTCAATACACAGTGCATTGCGTGCTTCGCACGCCAACTCCCATATTGGGTGTATTTTCAATACACAGTGCATTGCGTGCTTCGTTTTGGGAGTATTTACAATAAAAAATGCATTGCGTGCTTCGCACGCCAACCCTTATATTGGGAGTATTTTCAATACACAATTCATTGCGTGCTTCGCACGCCAACCCCCGTATTGGGCGTATTTTCAATACACAGTCCATTGCGCGCTTTGCACGCCAACCCTTGTATTGGAAGTATTTTCAATACACAGTGCATTGCGTGCTTCGCACGCCAACCCCCATATTGGGGAAATTTCCGTTACACCGAGCATTGCGTACTTCCCTATGGATGCACATGTGCGTCGGCTTTAAAATATTAGTGATTATTACGTAAAAATGTTCAAAAATAAAAAAAAGTAATTTCTACTCATTTAGGCTATAAATATAAAAAATTAAAATTCGTCTCCTGGCATATGAAATACGAAATTTGCGTACATAGCAGTGAACGTGATAAATCGTTACGTGATTTAAATATGATCGTTAAATAATTACGATATATTATTTTGTAAGGTATAAACAAATTTGTTAGTTTAAAATTAGTGTATGTATTATGCGTTGTACGTATTTTGAAGTAGTAAATTCAATTTTGATTTTCTAGGCTTAAGATTTAAAGTGTAATCTATGTACACACATTTTAATTGTGTGTGGATTAAAGTGGATAAATAAAGGCTGTAAATCAATCTCTCTCTCTCTCTCATTTAATTTCGACATTTCTGACAATTTTAATCACAGTCGTTATCACATATAAGCAAATGATCTTAAAATTTTTAGACATTTAAAGTGTCCAATTTAAGTAAATACTTGGAACTTATCAATGAAGATGTGTTCCGACAGTCAGGTTTGTAAGGCTTGGAATACAAATGCAAGAAAGACTCAATCAATTATAATTCGTTACCCACTTCTCCTTAATACTCTTGACTTGGGTTCATTTTTACATTTAAAAGTTAATGGTTTTACTTTGGACGTTTTAGAGTAAGTTAAAAATCTAGGCATTCTATCTAACATCACGCTCACTTGGGTCAGCCCCTTTGACTCTATTTTTTGTAATAATGGGAAATCTGAGACTGTACCTTATGTTAATGCCTACTCAGGTGAGAGCTCTGCTCGTTGAGTCATTACTTTTCTCTTTTACTTGATTGTGGCAGATCTAGCAGTAAACAAATGTGATAAAAATTCTTGTATTCGTTTTGTTTTTTCGATCAGTTTTGACAAACATGGACACCTTTTTACAACGAAATTAATGGGTTCGAGCCTTAATCCCGCAGACAGCACGCAGCATGACTCTTCTCTTTAAAATATTAAAGTTTAATTCTCCTTCATACTTTTCAAAATTCTTTATTTTTATGTCCGACATTTATAATCTTACAACTCGTTAGCTTCAATTTATTATTTTTAATTTTATGTATATTTATTTATTTGTTTGAATGGAACTTTGGTTTTTTGACTTGATTATTGTATATTTTGTTTTTATAGTTTACATTTTCTTTGTGTGAACAGTATGCATTGTTATTATTAAATATCAGATAGAGAGTTTTGTAATATTTTACGAATTTAGTTAATGGTTTCAGTAGAAGCTTCTTTATAGCCTCGGCTGCGTCCAAATAAAGTCGAAAATTCAATTTAATTAAATGCTCAATTGTATCAATATGTAATTAGATTATCTATATAAATAACAATGTAAATGTAAGTTTGTTCAAAATCTCAAATTACCGATTGCTTTGAATTGTTGACACAACATTACATTCGAATACAACCACGTTTTTATATAATTTTTTTAAACAATGCCATTGTTAGACGTAAAAACAACACAAA
This sequence comes from Philaenus spumarius, assembly GCA_018207615.1. Taxonomy (NCBI): domain Eukaryota; kingdom Metazoa; phylum Arthropoda; class Insecta; order Hemiptera; family Aphrophoridae; genus Philaenus; species Philaenus spumarius. The sequence continues at coordinate 34,877 of JAGFPH010007549.1, read as the reverse complement.
CTATACTAAATATTTTACGGCAATGGGAGCGCCATACTAAATCTATACTAATATGATAAAGAGGTAAAATTTGTTAGTTTGTTTATTTCTATGTAGGGGGTAATCTCTGGAACTATTGAACCGATTGAAAAAGTAGTTTTACTAATAACAAGCTACACTACACCTGAGTAACATAGGCTATAATTCATTTTGATAAAAACATTTTTTATTTAAATATTTGTAAATTTAGTCGGAAAAAATTCTTAGGTTAGGCTGAACATTAGGATATTTCTTGAATGTATTTACCAAGCAATTGAATGAAATAGCAACCAATTGAATAAAATAACAGATAAAACATCTGTTTTGTCTATTTCCATTAACAGCTGATTTCAAACTTTGAAGCAATTATTTGTATTTCAAACTTTTATGCTAGTTTTTTACTAACGTGTTGATCTGATCCTTGTTGGTTCTTTTAACCTTTATAACTGCTGTTATGAAATATACTAAATAATTCGATTTGAAAATTTAACATTATTTGCCATCTTAGCTTTGGGGTTATTATTAATTATTAATTAAGCTTTATTATAAAGAAAACATAACATGATTATGTGTATAGAAGGTTCCATCGGGGTTGGCGTGAGTAGCACGCAGGGGTTTAACCTAGTTCATAATATTTTATTAAATCATTTTTTTACAAACACCCATTATGTGTCCGCAAGAACAACCTTTACTGTGTATTTTATTTTTATAGGCTGTTAACAAAATTGCGATTACTTAGTGATATTGATTTTGTAAACTCTCATAATTTTATGTTGTACGGCCAGGTGTTCATTATGGAGTTTACCCAAATTACCTTAACAGAAGCTAATTATTTTACGGAATTTATTCCAGCCCATACACACACACATTTGCATATATTTCGCCAAGTAATTTAGTCTGAAATAAACAAGCCGTTAATACTAAAGTTGCAACTCTCCCGTCAGCAATCTGTGAATAAAGTTATAATTGCTGACTACAGTTTAAAGTGCTTAGCAGAGTTAGGAGTAATTACTGAACCACAATGTATCCTGCAGTATCTACTCTTTCATAATAAATTAATCGAATAATATCGTATTGCAGTGGAGGTTTGATTTGATAAAATGTTTCGTATTTTGGTAGCTCTTTAGTAATTCGAGATACGCCATTTAGATTGAATTGTCCAGTCAAACCTTTTAATACTGATCTCAATTAAAGTATTCAAGTAAATACTTTTCCCTGGATTGTGTTTTTGTGTGCAGACTTTGTGGCTAGACGTAGAAACTGGAGCTAAGTGATTGATTACTTGAAAGGGAATAATTTTAACAGTTTTATCGTAATTAAAATACAAGGAATCAAAGTTGAATACCCTTCGCCAAACAAGAACGATTAATCTCAATTGTACCTGAAAGTAAGACAGAAACATATTAATGTTATACAGAATGCTCCAAAACTTCATGAGATGATTTTATTTTCTTAGTTTTATAAAATGCAACTAAAATGTATTCAATAATTAAAACGGCTGCCGTTTTAAAATTAGTAAGTTATAACTGTTTTCGCAAATTAGGCCTTAATATAACTGTAGTACCCTGTAACTCTTTTATTAAGTACTAGTTGACCCGCCAATGCTTCGCTATTGCTATTGCTTGATTTACCTAACCTCTAAAATTATATTCAGTTGTTGATCAAAATCAGCTGTTGATCAAAATCAGATGTTTTAAACTTTTCATACGAACAGTTGTTTTTTGTGTCCCTGATAAAATCAAAAGAAATATTTTTTCTTCTTCCTTAAGATTGACCTTCCATAAGATTAACATTGAAACTTTGAGGGCCACTGGGGCGTATCCCTAATATCCTAGGACTTCGGTAAATGGCCTAAAACCTTCCCAGGGTTAACCTGTGTTACTATGCAAAATTTCAAAGCAATCGGATGGACGGTTTGGTAACGTATAAAGGACAAACATACAAACGTACAGACGGACATACATTGAATTTTATATATATTGACTAGCAATAGACAAATCAAAGTTAAATGTATATTAAAAAAAATAATAAAAAATAAATCAATAAATATATTACACTATGTATTTTTTATATTTGGATTTTTAGTAACTTTGACCCCCCCCCCCTAAAATTTCGAATTTGCTTAAAACTTTTCTTAGCGAGCACCTAGGGCAATAGAGGAAGCTACATACCAAATTTCATTCCAATCCATTTGGTGGTTTTTTTTTTAAACTTTGACCCCCTTAAACCCCCCTAAAATTTAGAGTTTTTTGAAAATTTTTCTTAGCGAGCACCTAGGGTTTTAGAAGAAGCCACATACCAAATTTAATTCCAATCCGTTCGGTGGTTTTTGTAGTAACTTTGACCCAAACCTCCCAAACCCCCCTAAAATTTCGAATTTTTTAAAAATCTTTCTTAGCCAGCACTTAGGGCCCTAGATGAAGCCACATATCTATATATTTAAAAAAAATCCTGATTTTAGTTCACTCACTTCCTGAAGTTAATACTTAACCGATTTTGATGATTCTTTTTTTATTTAAAAGATAATTTCCAGTTCTAAGTCACTGTGAAGCTAAATATTTGATTTACACTTTTATTTTAGTTTTATTCCGAGTTTTAAAAATGCATCAGTAGCCTATGCTACAACTAGGCTAAATAGGAAATACTGTAATTTGATTTTAAACAGCTTATAAACTAATTGAAATGGTGAAAGTTTGTTTGTTTGTTTGTATTTTGGGGGTAATCTCTGAATTGAAAAAATAGTTTTACTAATAAAAAGCTAAACTATCCCTGAGTAACATAGGCTATAATTTATTTCGATAAAAACATTTTTTTATTTCAATATTTGTACATTTAGTTGGAAAAAAATCTTAGGTTAGGCCTCTAGACTAATAAATTAACACATGTATTAACATTTATTACCATGGCTACCAATTGAATAAAATAACAGTGAACAGCCGTTTGCTTTAATATTTCCATTTACAGCTAATTTCAAACTTTGTATTTCTAGATTTTAGGTTAGGTTTTATTAAAGTGTAGGTTCTTTTAACCTTTATTATAACTGCTGTTATAAAATATAAGAAATAATTTGATGTGAAGATTTAACATTATTTACCATTTTAGCTTTGGGGTTATTATTCATCATACACCTTTATTATAAAGAAATCATAACATGATTGTGTTTATAGAAGGTTCCAACGGGGTTGGCGTGCGGAGCACGCAGGGGTGTCCCCTAGTTAAATTTAATTCCAATCCGTTTGGTGGTTCTTTTTAGTAACTTTGACCCCTCCCAAACCCCCCTTCAAATTTCGAATTTTTTGAAAATCTTCCTTTACGAGCACTTAGGGCCCTAGATGAAGCCACATACCAAATTAAATTCCAATCCTTTCGGTGGTTTTTGAGATTTCGTGATGAGTGAGTCAGTGAGTGGTATTTGGATTTTATTATATACATAGATTTCTACTCTTTATCATTCACCTAAAGAAAATTGTTTTGTTAAAAATAAATATGGATATGTATGTTTCTAATATGATCTTTGTTTACAGTTTTGACTATATACATAACCTTCTGAAATTTTTTAACTGTTTTTTTAACACCCTCATCATAGAAAAAAGCAAAATAAGATCTAGGTTAAGTGTACATTCTATCAAACTTTATCAAGTTTCCATTTATTTTCATAATTTTATTGTTTAGGATTTACTTTTCACTTGAACACGAAACATCCACAGCCTTCCAATAAAGTTTAAAAACAAGTAAATAAAACATAATTTTAGTTTTTTTATAATAACATGAAGTAAATTTATATTTTTATTACGTATTCACCGCAAGGAATAAGATCAGCGAATTTTAAAAAAATGGAAATGAATTTATTAGTTTTGTGAAACAAGTAAATATTAAATTAGTAATACAAATTAGAATCTATATACTGTAATTAATTGTCGTAGTGAAGCTACGCATATTTGTCATAATAGTTCGTAAAATACCACAAACATCACAACGTCAGCAGAAATCATAGTCCAATCAAATCTAGTGCAATCTTCTGCAGAAGAAATCAAAACAAATTTCTGAAGAGTCACTTCAAATCTACCACTATCGATGTTGAAACATTTGTTCTAGCAAATGAAGAGAGTCACTATCAAAAAAATCCTAACGTACCAAAAACGTAATTTAGAAAGTCACCATCCAAGACCGTTCTATTTTAAGTAATTAAAATGTACAATATAATGGTTTGCCAGCGCCACCTACTAGCAAAGTCTCACATCAAATAACCGATCACAATTTTGCAGTTGGTTTTGGTCCCCAAACTACCAACCAATCCCTCGCATCTACAACTTAATTAAGAGCAGCCACTCCTTTTGCCACCATTGATGATTTATAGTTTAGCAGCAAATTCATCACATGCTTATCGAAGCCTAACGAGTCATCGACCGGTGCGATAAGCGACCAACACTTTAACATCATTCCACACCTGCAAAGCACCATCTCGCCCGAGCACAAGCAATGGCATTGGAAGTAAACCTCCTCATGACTTCGCCATCTGCAACTGGCTCGAACTACTTATATTAGGAATCCAATAAAAAGTGACGCCGAACTATTTTTTTTTTACGCAGACCTCTCGTTAGAGAAGGTACTGTGGGACTCAACCAGAACAAGTCTGGCAACCCCCACAAAAACCCCCCCCCCCCCCCCCCCAAGTAAGGAAGTCACTCTGGCTCCGAACACAGGCACAAGAGTGTTTCCGCTGACCTCTCCTGAGATAGCATTTACTAGACTCCAGTGCCATGCATAACGGACAGAGACACTCCGCATGCACTTTACTGGGAGAAGCGTCAGCAGCATCTAGGGGCCGTTCCCTAATTTCTGCAAGCAGCAATCTGAAACTTACTTATATAGAAAATGAAGGCAAACAGGTTAGTGTCAATATTGAATGGAGTCGCAGCCTGAAGAAACCTATGGCGGGTCGTCCAGGATAGCGGTAGGACGGGGCCTACCATTTTCCGGGATGTCGGGTCTCCCGCAGATCTCAGCTATATGAGAATAGCCTGAGTTGCGTGCATCCTGAAAAAGTTTAGTGGCACATCTTGTAGCAAAAACTTCTAGGATAGGGATACCAGCTGACCCTAAAATGGTAGAGTTCCTCACGTACCATGGCTGATGAAGTGGAACGCCAATAACATAAATAAGTGAAATAATTTCTACTACACCATCCAATATGCCACACTATACAACTGACTTGTGACGCACTAATTTCAATGAATATAGGCCGGGTTTTAAGTAGAATTAAGTTGCTGGGTAGATAGGACTGGTCCAACTAAACCTCCATTGTAATTTCTGGAATGGCAAGCACTGTTGAAAAATGAATCAAAGCTTTTCATATTTATTAAGATATTTTTTCTTTTTCCTTTCTTCTTCTCACAAAACAAACGTTTCGTAGCTGAAGAAGTAAATGCAAAATTGTATAAAGCAACTGATCTACTTTATTTGTTCTTTGGTATGTATTGTCAAAAATATCAAAATTTGGTGCAACTGAAGATACATACGGGATAAGTTTTGTTTTGAAGTATTTTCGAGTCGCATAATAAAGGCGCGTATTTCAATATGAAGTATTTTTGAAAAAATGGTCAAATGTAACCCTAATGTATTTTGAGACAAAAAGATACGATTTTGATTTAACTTAAATAAATGTATTAATTTTTAACCTCCCCTTTTCAATCGACGACTTCTTCAATTCGATATTTTCAAAATTGAGAAAATTTACTTTTGTCAAAAATAGCGCCAGGACCTATATCCATATCTGAGTGGGCGAGCAGTACAAATGCGTTATGTATCGCACTAGCCTTATCTCTTCATGCTAACAAACACGCGACTACCACGACACGCTAAGCTCAGGGCTTTATTAATAAAAATTTAAAAGGAGATATTGTTTTAAGCAAATAATTTCAACATTTTGTTTCAATAAAACACTTTGTTCTTGACTGAAGCATGTTGTATGTCCGCGTGAACCTACATTCTATCTCTAATCTACAAAAGACTAAATTTTATCGAAAACTTGAATAGATAAGAAGTGAAAATTGAGCACATGTTGGAACATTTGTAAGTAGATATGCATAATCACGATTCAAAATTATAAAAAGAACATTCCTTTTTAACGTATGCGTATTTCCATTAGAACAAACTAAACTACATAGGCTATAAAGCTGTTAAAACCAGATTTGCAATAAAATATGATGAAATAATAATATTGTGAAAACACCTGCAATGTACAAAACAGGATTTATGCAAAAGGTATAATATAAATTGAACTATAACATAGACTAACTTATTAGTTGTTTTTGTCTGTCACGTCACGTGACTTCATTTTGTTGACCGTAACTATGACGCTTTTCGGGATCATAATACCATCTTCAAGTCTTCACTTGCGTAATGGTCATCAAATATGTATTAATACACGTAAAACCCTAACAAAACTATATAACATTAAACTCAAATCGATTAAAACTGATACACTCCATTTTGTGTAAACAGGAGGGCTACTTCTTCATTTAAAGTGCATAGCTCAGCTGACAGAGT
>JAGFPH010007549.1:13021-28210 GCA_018207615.1 Philaenus spumarius | reverse complement strand
AAAACTCCCTAAATAAATATACCTCCCCAGTATTGATTTGGCTTATAAGTGTGTTACCAAAGTTCTCCAAATATGTAGAGCTTTGGAAATACATCTCAAGCAATAATGAACAAACTCCATTTTGTCAGCCTTTGGTTTATAATGTTTTTTAATACTTAGATTTGCTTTGCTTCTTCAAAATTTAGTAATAATTTACAATTTACTTAAATTACATTTATTCCTTTTTATTTTTGAATTATAAATTTCTACATGTATTATGTCATAAATTTCACTTTGTGTTTTAGGTTTAAGTTTTAATTTTAGAACATTGCCAAGCAATTAATTTAAAATATTTTTACAGAAGTACAGACGAATTATCTAAATTTCTCCTTTCCTTATACAAAGACTAATAATAGTTGTTTAAAACTAACCTATTTATCAACCCTTAGTTGTACTTAACCAATTGTACTTAAACTATCTCTCGATACATTGAATGCATTAATTAAAGTTGTTCCGGGACTTGACAAAGGTTTCGTCTTACAATAAGCCAGACCATGCCTTGTTAACAATTCCCTTTAAAGTAACGACGTATCTGTTTCTAATTACGTGCACTCTAGCTTCAAAGATCCAACTCTGTTCCATTACTTGAGCTAGACTATACTGCGGTGAAATTGTCTAATGACGTTGCAATAATACATTTCATTGAGTATCATCAGTTTACACAGTGTGTTTTGTTACCTTCCGTGTTCTGTCTACTACTTCACTTTTCAACAGGTATTATTTTGTTTACTTACAAGATGTTTACTTGGGCAAGTTACAAACAAAATAAACTCAATTGGAACACAAGAGTTGTCACACAAACAATTTAATACCTTCAACATAAACCTTATTTTAAATTAAAAATTCATTTCCGTCACAGTATTTAAAATTAATTACTTCCTATTATTCCTATTATTAGATAACCCTACGAAATCAATACAAAGTTGTTCCTCTTTTCCAAATCCAAGTAAGTTCATAACACTTTATAATTGCAAAACACAGTTTTTAAAGATACTACTGCAGATTGTGAATCATATATCCCAACTTATCAAATAAACAGTTCCATGACAAAGATCATGACACTTTAAAGACAAAGGTAAAAGTCCCATTTGAATAAAGTAAGCAGATTTTGATTTAAATCCTTACAAATATACAACTTGTATTTCCAAGCCAACGAGCTTAACAGTTTAAGTCTAATAACGTCTTGTCTCTCGTAAAACAAAGTACTCTTACACTTCCAGACATTTATAAACTTGAACAAACTTAAATTACTTTTACTCGGAGATATAATCTGTACTTAATATACATCTTATTCAGGAAACGTTGACGTCACGCACAGCTGACAATGTAGATAGTGAGTTTAAGTAGGATTATGTGACAGTTTCTGATCAAAGAAATAAAACAAAGTGTTGTGACATACGGCTGTTACAAGGATAGATAGGGGAGCAGAGTGATTGAAAGGTTAAGGTGAAATCGTCAGGTATGCTACGGTTGGAACTTCCAACACGGTTGCACAGGTTGGAACCTAGTTACTAGCTTTATGAAAACTGACTATACTAAAATAATTGCAATATATAAAAACTGTGGTGACTAAAAGTCTTAGTTTTTGGGAAAACATTAAATACAATTTCCAAATAAGTATTCCATTGGTCTAAAAAATATATATAACTGTACATAAATACTGTAGTAAAAAATATGCAAACCGGGAACCAGGTAGTTATATCCCATCAGCTTGGAAGTGAGCCAATCACAGTTTGCTTTACTTCCACCCTCCTTCCTTCTAACAACAAATTAATATTAAAACCTATTTGGTTTGTTTGCTTTCAAAATATTAACACTTAAATGTTTTCGTATATTATATTTACTATATTCATGAACAATTTCAACTAAACTGGACCATAACAATTGTTCCATGTATTTAAATTAAAGTGGTCATTAATTTTCACGTTAGCAAAAAGTAAAATGCAGTTTTTCATTAAGGATTTGTAATTAATTACTTCCAATAAATCCCATTATTATTTAACACTACTAAAATAAATATAAATAATGTTCTTTGTTACAATTCCTAATAGAGTACAATTAATTACTCTTTACAATTTTGCAATTAGTCTACTAATTATAGCTTTTAAAAGATACTACTATAGGATGTGTGTCATAGATTCCGGACCAAGCAATGTTGTGAAAGGCATATACAAGATAATATTATATACAAATAAACAGGAGAAGTGAGATTTTAATTGGCTTTCCTAGGGTTCTGTACCGAAAGAACCCAAACTAATAACACGCAATAACACTTCATACACTGAACCAACCAACTAACCACTAACAATAACCAATGCGGCAAAATGATGTGCATTAATGGTGGGGAGTAAGAAAAATGGTGACTGGTTTTTCCTTTTATACATTTATTCCTTTTGCAACAAAAATATATTATTTATAACTTTTTCACATAATTTTTGATTTTGCTAAAGTTTTCCCGAACAAAGTTTTTCAGAATGTTAACTGCTATTCTTTCGGAAATAAGAATGGGTTTCTCAGCAAGTCTTTAGAAATTATCTTAAAAAACTACATTTAAACAAATTTAAACAATTATTTTTGATATCATTCTTCAACGGCAAAACATTTTTGGTGCCAAAAGTTTCCCCCAAACGTGTATTATAAAAAATGTACTAATTCAATAAATGCGTGTTAGGGGTGGGTTAATGTGCTTCATTAAATTTAATGTAGTGTGAAATATAATAGGGACAGACGGAGGGGCAAGGTATTCAATATGGCAGCATTATTTACGCTCAATGTTCTTAAAATTTACCTCTCGCTAGTACGATCTATACATATTCGAGTTGGTTGAAAATCATGCAAGCTCCGAGATAGTGCTCATGTATTAGTATTTACTTTAGGTTTACTTGTACATGTAATACTGTGTAGAGTAAGGTTAACTTTAGAAGATAAGCTAACAGTAACAAATTAAAACTAGTTAATTCATCAGGGGTTTTTAGGTCAAGCCGAACAGCGTGGTCAGTAGAAGATACCATGTTCAAATCCCGGCCAGAAACCAGGTACCTTATCAAACCAGGTAACTGTGGTTAGAGGGAAAGAGGGCGGAAGTAAAGCAAATGGTGGGTTGATCACTTCCAACCTGACGGGTTTTGTTTAGTTGCGTAAACGCCTCAATATATGCTGGTTATCATGTTTCTGTATTCTATTTTTAATGTAAGGAACCCTCAAAATACGTAATTGTATAATTATTGTATTCGTAATTTTTTATCTTATCTTCTAAAGCGAGAGATAATTGTTTGTCTGCTAAATGGATCAGGAATCTCCGTCTAAGGATTTTTGATTTTTTGATTTTATATTAGGCTTTTGGCCACGAGAAATCGATTGGAAATGGTCACCAGTCTGGGAAAATTCGTTTTCTACGTCTTTTTATTAAATTAAAAAGTGAAATTTGTCCATTTTAAACAATACAAAGCACAGCTGATGCAAATGTTTTCAATGCCATTACAATAATCATCTGCTTTCTTTTAAACTGTATATTTTATTAGAGGTAAGCCTAATGTTGTATCTATTTATAGTTACCATGGCAACGAATACATAATAAACATCCCTTTATTTAGTTGTTTAATGTTATAGGCCTAACCTAAACGATGTTCACGGAAATTTGCAATAATAGTAGTTATTGACGTGAGCGAACTAGGCCCTAGGAATAAATCGATATTGAAATAATACTTTAATTTATGCCTGACTTATTTCTGAGGCATAGCGTTGAGATTGTGGTTAATCCTTTAAACTGTATTTTTATTACAGGTAAGCCAAATGTTGTATATACCCTTTATTTAGTTGTTTAATGTTATAGGCCTAACCTCAAAACTCAATAATCCAATATTTATTATTGAAATCATAGCCCTGCTTATAATCGAGCTTTAGCTCGGTCTCCAGGTACTTTACTTAAACGTATAAGCAATTATTTTTTACGTTTTATTATTTATCTAAAAAGAAATTAAAGTGGAAACTTAGATTTTACTACAGTTTTTTAAACAATCATTATTAAGAATAAACACTATAAACGGTAAAAAACTTTTTCTTTCCTCAGCTAATATTACTTGTCTTCTTCTCAACAAGGACTTAAATTGCAGATTTCGGTCTACAGTATTGAAGTACTTATATATTTGTACACGAAATATTCGAAATTTAATAATGACAGCTTTTATTAAGTTTCCTCTACTCAGTCTTATATTTACCAAGATAGAGATTCTGATAAACGTATTGAACATTTACTTAGCACTGATTCTCAATGTCCATATGCTAAGCAAAACATTGTACGTACAATGTTGTTGTGTAAGAAATAACATTATTGGCTGCTGATAAAAAACGGCTTGGCCGATTTCAATTTTTTCACACAAAATACAGCATTTTTATGAGCTTCAATTTGAGGTGTCAAAAGGTATACGTTGCCATTTCAAAATTTTGACTTTGGGTAAGGGGGGACATGGGGTGAGCACCCCTATTTTGAAAATATTTTTGTATTCCCCCAATTAGTAGTATACACTTCCGTTTACAGAATTTTGATACTTGGGCTATAAGCCTTTTAATACGAGTTTGAAGTTTTCAAATGAACACCCTGTGTATTAAGAAAAGAAATATCGTAGGCCTACAGTTTTAAGTCTAGGTAGTATTAAAAGTAAGATTATTTTGTATTTAATAAAATATTACAAGTAATTCTCAAAGACACTTACACTTATATAATACACTTATTTACACTTGTATAATAATATTAAGCAGTTTATATACTATTTCTCGTCCTCCCATTTGAATGTGTAAATGTCATCGTAGATAGATTGAATTCTCTGCTCTGGTATTCAAGCATACATATTAAAATATATTGATTTGACATTCTTGATTCATACCAGAGATACTCTATGCTTGTAGAGAGAGAAATGGAGAAGAAATATGTGGTTATGGGTTCTACTACCGAGGTGTTATTAGTACAGTAACACAATAATTTAAATATTATCTTATTAAACGAGCAATTCTTGTATATTTGCATATTTCTAATTTTATTTCGGGGATCTCGCTAACGGCTCTAACGATTTTGATGAAAATTTGCATATAGTGGTTTTTGACGTCAGGAATCGAATGCGCTAGGTCTTATGTCTGCAAAAATGCGCATAAACTCTGGAAAATGCGCATAACATTCAAACTCTGAACTTATTTTTATACCACCTTTCAAGTCACTTAGAAGGCGAATAGATACAACTTCTTTTTATACCACCTTTAAAGTCACTAAGTATTCGAATAGATACAATCCAGATGTTAAAAATACTGAGCGATGCTCTGTCACCCAGGTACAAACGAGCCAAAGATTAGCGAGAGCCTTTAGCGAGTTTTCCAACTGCGAGCGAAGTGAAGCAGCCATCTGAGGCCGTAGGCCGAGGCGGGGTTGGGACGCGAAGCGTCCAGGGACAGAGTCCCTAGTATTATAATAAAGCATCAAAAGAAAATATAATAATGCAGCAATAAAAAATATAGTAATATAACAATAGTAACTTTAATGTAACGAAATAACCACTATGATAGCACAACATTAGACACTATAATAATACAGCAATAACAACTTTAATGTTACGAAATGTAAACTATGACAGTACATAAATATCAACTACAATAATAGAACAATAGAAACTATAATAATTCAGAAATAGCAACTTTAATGTTACGAAATGTAAACTAAGTAAGTACAACAATAACAACTATAATAATACAACAACAGCAACTTAGATAATACAAAACTATAATCTATGATGGCATTACAATAGCAATTATAATAATACGAGTATAACAATAGCAAGTTTAGTATTACGAAAATATAAAATACAATAGTTAAATAACAACAATAGCAAATTTAATGATACAACAACTATATAACCATGAAACATATATGTTACAAATTTGATTTTAATTTTCAGTTACAACAAATTTTTTTCTAGTGGGAAGTTAAAATGTCTTAAAAAGATTTATATATGTAGCCATATCAATAAAAAACAAAAAATCATTAAACACGTTTTGTATGAAACCTAAATGCATTAAACAAATTTAAAAATAGAAATAAGCTATAGCATAAACTGATAAATAATTTAAATATAATTCCAAGATTGTTAGCCCGTTCATCTAAACATCCAAACATTTTACACAATCAACACAATTTTAAACCCACAAACTCATATTTTATTACCTCATATATTTAATGAGGAAAATATAGATTTTTGATAAAAAAGCTAAAATATGATTTCTGACTTAACAAATTTGTAAAGAATATTATTATTATGAAGAACTTATATAACGTCTATCGATAAAATCTAATTTGACAATGTATAGAACAATTTGAAAATTTTGAAAAATCTAAAATTTTAGTTTTTGGCTATTTTTGATATTTTGGAATTAGAACAAATTTAATTTTTTTTGCATAAAGTTGACAAAAAGACATAAGTTTTTTGGACTTAGACCTCACTTTTTTCAAAAATCGCAATATCATATTAATTATTTTACGAAACAATTTAGCTTATTTGTATCATTAAAAGTCATCCTTGCCAATAGTTTTAAAATTGGAGCCGTTTTAAGCGAGAAAAAACATTTCTAAAAAATATATGTATATTTAACTCCACATTTTAAGGTTATGTTAAATAAGAAAGTTTCTTACTTTTCTTATCCTACAACTTGACATAAACTTTGCCCTGAGCCGGTTAAAATCATTTCCAACTTGATTCAGAGCTGTTTACATTTTCCCCGAAGAATCCTTAGTTTGACTGTACTAGAAGTTCAACCAACTTATATTTGTTAACAAACAGAAAACTTACTGTAACTTTAGAGTTTGAGTTAGTTTAGTTCAGGTATTTTTTAGGTTTCAATCTTAGTAAGTAGTAACTCCAACTTGTATAGGTTTACAAATTGAAAACATCGTGTAAACCAAATTATAGACAGGTCTATTGCTCAATACAAAAATTAAGCCCACTCAGCAATCTTCGACATTTATTCAGTGATCGTGATACACCACAGTTTTTTTGTAAAATAATATGTCATTATTAATAACCCTCCTCAATGATCAACGAGAGGCGTTGGACCTTTCACTTCGTTATTTAATTGTAATTTGCAAATTACCACAAATTTTAATTCCGTTCACTCTTCAATAATATATCTTGTCACTGGCTACGTCTGAATAAAAATAATGGAATTCTTTCATGTAATATATAAAAAGATTGTATGGAACTTAGTTGATTTAAAAAATAAACTCTAGCCGTAACAAAATTGCGGACTAGTAAAATTTTTATAAAAACCAGTTGACGAAATTTTCCTTCAAAATCCATTCCCATCTTTTCTGCTGAAAATCGAATATTTTTCAAAGATTGTATTCCGCTCAATATTTACCAAATAGATAGGGAATAATTTTTGAAATATTTTGAAAAGTACGTAATCTACGTCAAATTAAAGATCACAAAATTGTAAAATTTCTGTAACACGTTAACTGAAACTGGGCCATTCAATCGTTCGCTGCACTCAAAAATGTGAAGTGCAGCCCTTTTTCAGAATTTTAAAACTTGTAGTGAACGATAGAGTTAAATGATAAAAATCTTTTAAAATCTTTAAAACTCTGCATGTGCAAATTAAATTTAGGTTTACCAAGATTATTTTGAATTAAAAGTAAAAATATTAGAACAGTAAAGTTTGTTCAAATTTTTCAATTTAAAACTTAAAATTTGTTTATGGGACTTCTTCTGACCCATCGTTATAAATCCCTTATTTTAACACGTATTTGGTTGAACAAATTTCAAATTAGTTGACCGGATTTTAAGTTATCACCAACAACTTGATACTCCAGCATACATTACAGCTTTTTCATCTGAACCTGTAAGACGTTTAAATTCGATAAAACCTTCCATAAACTCGTTCCGTTCTGTACAAGGCAAAAGCAGAAAAAGGTCCCAACTTTGCAGCTTGAAAACTTTCCCCATTACTTAGAGTGGGCCCACCACTTGGAACCTTATAGAGGAGTGTTTCGGAAAAAATCGTTCTGAAAGTTTTAGGAGCTTTCAAGAAACTTTTCAATAACTAAATTTTTTTGCTGTTTTGCAAGATGTTTTATCTGTCGTCAGCTCATTTAAACTTTTGGGACAATACCAATTCAAATTGAAAGAAAGTTTTCCTTCATATTTTAGGACGAATGATAATTTGCTATTTTCACTTCTAGAATCAAATTTGTGTTTTTAAGTTTGTACATGCTTCTTCTATATTCTTGTATCATTCTAGCTGTTTTCCTGTCATTTACACAAAGTCTATAATCTATATATATAAAAGCGAAATACCACTCACTCACTCACTCACTCATCACGATTTCTCAAAAACTACCGAACGGATTGAAATGAAATTTGGTATGTAGGTGCTCACTAAGAAAGGGTTTGAAAAATTCGAAATTTTAAGGGGGTTTGGGGGGATCAATGTTATTAAATCACGATTTCTTCAAAACTACCGAACGGATTGGAATGACATTTTGTATGTAGCTTCCTCTAGGGCCATAAGTGTTCACTAAAAAAGGGTGTTAAAAAATTTGGAAATTTTGAGGAGGTTTAGGGGGTAAAATGACTAAATTACGATTTCTCCAAAATTACCGAACATATTGGAACGAAATTTGTTATGTACCTTCCTCTAGGGCCATAGGCGCTCGCTAAGAAAGGGTTTCAAAATATTCGAAATTTTGGGGGGTTTGGGGGATCAAAGTTATTAAATCACAATTTCTTCAAAACTACCGAACGGATTGGAATGAAATTTGGTATGTAGCTTCCTCTAGGGCCATAGGTACTAAATAAGAAAGGGTATGAAAAATTTCGAAATTTTAGGAGGGGTTTGGGGGGATCAAAGTTAATAAAATCATAATTTCAGATCTTTTATTATTATGACAATAGAGCTTTTATTATTTAAGATCTATGTATATCAAAGCCAAATACCACTCACTGACTGAACACTTAAAAATAATACTATTACGTTAAAAATCCTGAAAATACCAACCACCACAGACAACGCCGTACGGGTCAGCTAGATATGTATACAAAGAAAACTAAAAATGGAGCTTATCACACTGATTTTAATAAAAACCCCGAACCACAAAACAAGGAACAAAAACAATAACTAAACAACTAAATTGTAAGCTATGTTTATTACGCTACACTTATGTACATTTCGATGACAATTTCATCATCCTCAGAGGGTTTTAACACTACTCAACCCTCAACCATGTCATCGAAATGTACATAAGGGTAGCGTTATAAACATAACTTACAATTTAGTTGTTTAGTTATTATTTTTCTTCCTGGTTTTGTGGTTCGGGTTTTTTTATTCAAATCAGTGTGATTTTGTCGCCACAGTGCTCTTTTATTTGTTTAATACAGCTTATGTTTGAACAATATATTAGACAAGATTGATTTAGTGTTGACTCCAATTTATCAGTTAAGCATTTCTAAATTTAATTTTAATTATCAAATATATAAATGAGCATAAACAAAATTTCGATTTTAGTGATTTCTATGATGTGTGGAACACCAAAATGTATGAGGTCGTTAGAACATTAAAATAAATACACATACAAAACAACACAAACACATTTAAACGCGCACAATAACACATAAAATTTGTTTGTGTTGTTTTATGTGTTATTTTATATGTTATTGTTATTGTTATTTTATGTGTTATTGTGCGCGTTTAAATGTGTTTGTGTTGTTTTGTAAGTGTATTTATTTTAATGTGCTAACGACCTCAATAGAACGAGAATCTGATGATGGAATAGAGTTCCGAAACGCGTCATGTTCAAGTAAGTGAAAAAATCTACTTCGTAGAAGAGCTGTTTAGCTTAGAAGCCAAGGGATACATATGATGCAAGCCGCTTTACTTTACCTATTGCCACGCGCAAACCTCTCTTTTTCGGGATCACAGGGTTTTCGCCCCACGTTCGGGAGCCACTTGCCACGCGCAACCCTCCCTACCCTTTTAATTTTTTCAATAAACACAACCTTTTGTTGTTAACTTTAACACTTTCCCTCATCAAATAATACCCAAGTGTTTTCAGGCCTTATTTGACGTTGTTCCGTTGTACTACCCCGTGAGAACAATTTGAGAGGTTTGGCGAGGGCAAGAAAAGGAAAACTTTTTGTTTCCTATTCTTAAGTTTTTTAAATTTAAATTAGTTAGACCTTTTTTGTCTTTTGTGTAGTACACTAGCTCAATTCTAGACTCTTTTTCGGGATCGTTCCCTTTGGAGTTAAATTTGTAGTGATCCGTGAATAACTCACCTGCTGACTTAATTACACTAGAGCACTGAATGGTTTTAGGATTAATTTGATTGGATTTGTAAATTATATATTCAAAGTTTTTCTATTGAAAACACAAAAACGATTTATTTATTAACATAAATCCATTAACTTTGAAACAACAAATTATTATTTTCAAAAACACAATGAAATTTATTAATCTTTAACTTATAATTACATATATTGAAAAGTAGCAAAGTGATTAATTAATTTATTAATTAAAATTTGTATATTAATGATTATATTATTTACATATTTCGATTTGCCATTGTGAGTAATGAAATTTACTAAACGAGTTTACTTTATTCAATTTCCCCAGAATCTACTTGAATTTATTTATTTAGTTTATTTTAATTTATTTATTATTTTGTAAAAAAGGGATTTTTTTTTTAAATTATAAGTAACAATGATCGTTTGCCACTTACAGAACACAAGAAGTTCGACGCGTATTTCTTTCTGTCGATTTCCAGCGATTTAAAGTTGTTCTCCTTGGTCCCCAGAATGGTTTCTTCGGCTTACAGTTGTCTTCTCCTAGACTTAATTAAAGTTGTCCTCTCCTAGTTGATTGTAGTATCTTTTGGCAAGATAGGCCGTTTATATGGATATTCTTCTCCCGAAATTATCACGACCCGACTTAGCTTTAGGCCGGAGCTAGAAACGTAACGCCCTTCGAATTGATCGCCCTTTGACTTTCTCTAAGTACCCTCGGAGCTTGGTCAGCTGTTCACTCGTTGGCGTTCCGTGCTAAACTGATGTTGAAGGGGATGCAGGCTTCTATCGTCGACTTTTTACTTGTCAAACCAGCATCTTCCTCTATGTAACAAGAAATCCTGGTTTCTTGCTTTAGAAATATATTTTTTGGTCTTAATATATTTCCTGATTTATTTGATGAATTTTAGTGCCTTTATTTCCCATCGATTAGGCCTAATTTAATTATTATCTTCATTTATTGAATTTCAATGAGCGGTCCGTTTTGCTCTTCGTAGTGGATCCGATGACGTCACTTCCCCCTCGCAGCTTGGGCCTTGAGTGCCTGTATGAACTTGTCGTTTGACAATTTTTGCATTGATTTCACCCAAACTCTATAACTTCTTTTTGCGTGATCGGATTTTGATTTTGTTGACTTCTATGGATAGGTTGACGTTTTCTGGTTTCTCTGGAATTCGAATGGCGTTTCTACTCCTCTTCATTCTTGAGTTATAGACTTCGTTAGTTTTGCTTAAATTTTGAAATTTATTTCCTGTAAATTTGAAATTTTCCATTTTTTCTTGCTTGTATCCTCTTTGGTTGGTCTTGAAACGCGTAAATCTGGTGTTGGTTTTTTGATAGCTTGTTTGGTTGTCTAGTTATTCAGCTTGTTGTTACTCTAATTGGCTTCGTTTGGTTTTCGGCGTCTCATTCCCCCCCTTTAAAGCTCTTTTCATATCTCACATGGCATTACAATTTATTACACATATATATACCCTATTTTATCAATATTTCCCTTTAATTAATCTCCCTTGTATTTATTATGAATTAATAAAACATTTTTATTAATTTATTTTATTTTTACAAAACTATTTATTTATATATATTGAACTTCGGCTTGATTATGCCCTATTATTGACTCTATTAACTGCTATTTTTTATGATTTAATTACATTTGAACTTTATGAGTTATTGGCCTTTTTATGCCCAAGAATGACTTTACACTTTATTTTTTAGCTATAAAACTTTATAACTTTATATTTTTTATTACTTTATTTTCTTAACCCTTTTTAACTCTACAAATGACTCTACTTTGTTTTCGGATTTTATTCAAATTCTGCAAAATCGATTTGTTTACGCTTACATTTTTGTCTATAACTTTTTAACAAATTATCATAACAAAATTATTTTTATTACTCCTTGCTTATTTAACTCTCCTTTTAACATAAATCTAATAATAACAACTTTTTTTTATAAAATTATAAACCCCTATCTTTCAATGCTAATTCATTTCTACCAAATTTAGACAAGACTGGACAAGTCAATTCCTGTTAGATCCTGCAAGGTTTTGGCTTGACTTTGTCGCTAATGCATACGTCATAGTCTGCACTTATTTAACTAACACAATTTTAGTTAATTCTTCAAAATTATTAATAAATACTATTTTCGCATTGGAAACTACTTTTTTATCTTAATTTTGGGCTTTTTTGACACCCTTTGGCTTTAATCCTTTGTTATATTGACTTTGAATTTATTTTAATTAATGTAATTAATTAACCCCAATTGGATCGGTCGATTGGCCGTTCCACTATGTTTAACTTACTTTAACCTATGTTTTATTACATAACTTATAATTCCTGTTAACCCGTTTAACACCGTGTATTAAAAATACTCCCAATACTGAGGATGGAGTGCGAAGCATGCAATGCGTTGTGTATTGAAAATACACCCAATATGGCTGTTGGCGTGCAATGCACTGTGCGTCTGCCTCTTCTCAAAGTGTTCAGTGTCAAGCTCACATGTGCGTCCTTAGTAGTGAACGTGTTAACAGCAAAGGGGTACAAGTGACAACTTTTATCAAATATTGGCTGCTAACGAAGAATAAGAGGATGAAAATCGAATTAATCTTTGTTATTATGTTAGTCTAGAACCTTGCAATTAAACATATATTAGATTTAGTGATAATGGGTTTACCTGGATTTGATTACAACAGTTTAACTTTAAACTGAGTTTTCTCAAAACTAACTTTACTACAGTTATACCCCTTGGCTTCTCAGCCCTTCTTATATATAAAGATTATTTGCTTCAAGTGTATAGAATATTATGTAAGAGACGGAGAGCAAAAAAAGGACAAGTCATACTGCGGTGAAGTAAATAATAAATGGATCAATGCTGTGAGCTGTATGGTCGTTAATATACATCGGGTTGAGTAAAGTAGGGCGTCAACTGTCTGTCTGTGTGTCTAGGTAAAACGCAACCCTCAAGGGAATTTTTATTATTTCATTTCTTCCCAATGTATATTGAAGTTATTGTAGGCCTATTGGGCCCGAAAATAAAAAATAAACCAACTTCTATAAAAGCGAGTGTACGTACGAGCGTACGTGGAGTAACATTTAAAGAAGAAATAATATAACTTATAATATAACAGCTGATTTCACCCGTCATCTGTAATACGCAAACAAAACCTAGCGTAGATTATACTTTGGGGTTATGTTTACAACTTTAATCTATACTAATATTATAAAGAGGTAAAGTTTGTTTGTTTGTTTGTTTGTTGTTTGTTTGTTTGTATGTAAGGGGTAATCTCTGGCTCTACTGAACCGATTGAAAAAATAGTTTTACTAATAAAAAGCTACACTATTCCTGAGTAACATAGGCTATAATTAATTTCGGTAAAAACCTTTTTTTATTTCAATATATTTGTAAATTTAGTCAGAAAAAAATCTTAGGTTAGGTTTAGAATGATAAATCAACACATGTATTTACATTTATTACCATAGCAACCAATTGAATAAAATAACAGATAATATAGCTGCTTTAATATTTCCATTAACAGCTGATTTCAAAATTTGAAGCAATTATTTTTGTATTTCCATCTTTTAGGTTAGGGTTTTAAAGTGTAAACCTTAGCCTAGCTGGTTCTTTTAACCATTATTAACTGCTTTTATAAAATATAAGAAATAATTTGGTTTGAACATTTAACATTATTTACCACCTTAGTTTTGAGGTTATTATTAATACTACACCTTTATTATAAATAAAACATATAACATTTATGTTTTTAGAAGGTACCATTGGGGGTTGGCGTGCGGAGCACGCAGGGGTCTCCCCTAGTCAATAACATAGCCTATATTATTAATAACTTCTAAATCATTTGATCTATCAATATGAAATAAAAGGCAATTAAAAGATAATATTTTTATCTTTCATTAAATATATATAATAATATAAATAAACATAAAATCTTAACAAATATTCCTACAGTTTTATTATAGTCCTTATAAAATTGTACACATTTACCGAGTTAAAAATCCCCGTCTGCATAGTTAGGTAGGCCTAGATAAAGTGTGTTGTTTTTTGTATAAATGATGTATTTCTGATGTGTATCTAATTAATCCGCCTGTGATTTTTCACGGGGATTTACTAGTTTTAAACATATTTATATGATTCAAAGAGTTAATGTGTTTATTTTTCACTATTTTTAAAACTATGTATGTTTAGACATTTATCCTGAACGAATTCTCAGGAATAAAATTTCGAAAGAAACAAAATTTGAAAGAAATTTTATCAAATTCGTAATTAATGAACTTAATAATAAAATTAACTAATTTACCAAAAGGGTTTATGTACTTTGGAGTCGGTTACCTTCTACAGTTGAGATGTGTTCAGCACTTTGGGTACATTTTGGTTACCAGTAATGAGTTTGTCCTTTATGGTTGGAACTCAAGTGTCCTAGAATAGGAAAGTTACGTTACTGGAAGTTCCGTCTTGGACTAAACATGTTCATTTGAGATTTAACTGCAAGGCCTAAACGCGTGAAATTAACTTTTATGTTTATTGGTACTTTTCTTTTGACAATATTTCATTGTATTATGGAAAGCATGTCAGATTCCTCCAGAAACAGCTGTTTTATAAAATATACTTATTAATCTATATATATATAAAATTCAATGTATGTCCGTCTGTTTATACGTTTGTCTGTACGTTTGTCTGTTTGTATGTTTGTCCTTTATGCGTTACCAAACCGTCCATCCGATTGCTTTGAAATTTTGCATAGTAACACAGGTTAACCCTGGGAAGGTTTTAGACCATTTACCGAAGTCCTAGGACATTAGGGCTACGCCCCAGTGGCCCT
>JAGFPH010007548.1:24338-38651 GCA_018207615.1 Philaenus spumarius | reverse complement strand
ATTCTACGCCACATGACCCCGTCAGCTGTGAGAATCAATGACTTGTTTGCACAATATTGTTTATCTTATGCACGCCCAATGGCAAAATTCCAATTAACTCTTTCAACTGAACAGTACAGGTAAACCGATCTAAGATTCTGTAATTTTAAGCGTTAATTTGAATGAATTATTATTTATACAGATGTGTTTTTAATATATTTTATAGACTATATGTATAAAATTTGTATAAATTAAATGCGTTTTATAGTCTGCTTTGTTGGCTTGGACACCCGCAAAGTAGACAAAGTGATTCATTAGTAGGCTTTACACTTACATTCTTTCCCTCGCGCTCGGAGCGTGAAGGATTGTGCCCGAGTTAAGGGGGCGCTTCCCTGCCCGCCATATTGAATCTTATTCCCATAAGAGCAATGCTACAGAATAAGTCATATTTTTCCGTTAATTCGTGGAATAAATTTAAAAATTTGGTTTCATTTTGAAGTACTGTCATATGCGGATGTTGATTGCCGAATACATTTTCAGAAACCGTTTTATTGTTTTCATAAACGTATGATATAAATAGTAAAAAATAGTAAACTTTATAAATTTTTTACTCAGTTGCAAAAAGAGATATTGCAAAAATCATTAGCAATCAACACCCACAATCTATTTTACTTTAAGAAAAAAATACAGCTTTCGTTTTTTAACAAAAACAGCACAAAAATATGCTTAATAGTGAAGGTATGTTTTGGTTATTTAACATTGAAATTGGTACCCAATATCGTAGTTTTGAATGTGGAGAGCCGAGCCTTAAACTGTCCGTATTTGTTCGTTCATTTTTGTTTTTTGTTCGTTCAACTTCAAATTCATTTTGTTTTTTAATTTTTATCATGGAACTTCAAAGAAGACGTAACATCACACTGGCAATTTAAAAAAAAAGGAAAAAGGGTTTGGGTGAAAGAGTACAGATGCCTTGAACTTTTTTAAATTCTTTTCGGAAGGAGCCACGAAGACTTTGAATTTTTTCACCACGAAATAGCGGCCTTTACATTTGGGCGTTTTCCTGTCGGAAAAAGCCACCCGCGGGAAAGAGCGTGGAAAAGAGTATATGTGTAAAGGCAGGGGTGCCCCCCCCACCCCAAGCCTCATGGCGCCATCCCCCCCCCAAATGTAGATACCCCCTCCCCTTATAAACAATAAACCTTAACCTTATAAAAGCTTAACTAGTACAGCTCAAAGTTGAACAAATGTAATCAAATTTGGTATCAAAATTAACTGGAAAATATGAAACGAAATATGATATCGTTTTTCATTTTCACTTAAGACATACAGAATTTCATACAGGTTCACTCAGGCGGCATTAATAAGGGTCAGTTTTATGACGGTTGAGACCAACCCTAATTACCCACCCCTCCTTGCCTCAACTTAACCTGAGACTGGCTATAGTCAGGGCTATAGAATACAAGGGCTAGACCAGTCCGCCAAGGAAAGTGTTCCCGTGCTGCAACTGTGATGACGTCACGGTGGTAACTCCTGCTCCATTCCCACCGCTTCTCATAAGTGTATTCTTTGCTACAATAATTTCAATTTCTTAGCAAACCTGTAACATTTTTATGAAGCGCTCTTCTTTAATTTTAGTATTGACACTACACAAAGCAATAAGTAGACTGTAAACAATTAGTCTAAAGATGTAAGAAGAAGACAGGGTTACAATAAAACTAATTTGTAGGTAGTAAACCGTTGTAGTGTACTAATGTTAGCACACTTTTAATTTGATTCTCTGAAACATTTCTGAAAACTAAATACGAAATTGAACAAAATGTGTCACATTATTGAAAATAATTAATTGTATTTATTACAATAAGCCACCAAAACTTTAATGTCATACTGCAGTTTAATAAAACATGTGTAATACTTATAAAATAAAACATATTAAAGTTATAAATACTTATACATAATGAGTAGCTTATAATATGCAGATATGCACATGACATAATAATTACTGCTGAGATAAAATATTAAAAAAATTAAATAAAACTGCTTTATAGAAATTTTTCTTCTCTAGGCCTTAGGGAGTACTTAAT
The DNA here is from genome assembly GCA_018207615.1 of Philaenus spumarius. Classification (NCBI taxonomy): domain Eukaryota; kingdom Metazoa; phylum Arthropoda; class Insecta; order Hemiptera; family Aphrophoridae; genus Philaenus; species Philaenus spumarius. The sequence goes on along the minus strand of JAGFPH010007548.1, from coordinate 36,591 downwards.
TTAATAGTTGAATTTAAACAATTGAACTATTTAAATTTAAATTGAAACTGTGCTATTTAATTTAGTCTAGAAGTTTAACTTAAAATTGTGTTTTATTTTTTAATTTTTGTCATCAATAATTTTATTACTCTAGGTTTAAATAAGATTATAATTTATATCTAATTATTCTGACAATTTTAAGTGCATTTTGCTAGTAAAGATTTGTTTTAAACATTCTAACTTTATAGCTGCAGAAGAAATTACTTGAGGACCTTGGTAACTTTTCAACATAAAGTAAAATCTCGCTTGCAACTTTTACATTTAAATAAATAATATTTTTTAATGTTTATTTACATCGAGGTGGTTTAAATTGTTTTCCTTTTTGTACTGTATATATTTAAACATTTTTAGGTTTTGTATTTTTATGTACTTGTTTTCAAGATAAATTATCATTTCTCATTTGTCAATGTAATTTTAAATTATGTATTATTTTGATTTTGTTAATGTAAAAAAGGAACAGCAATAAATTTTCATTTCATTTTAATTTGAAGCCGATTACTTAAAATTTGTTGTTTTTAAATTTTGAGTTATCAATAAATACCGGTGCTCTAAGTTTAAATTTTATTATTATTTATGTATTATATATTTACTTATTTATATCTCATCATTCTGAATATGTTTGATCTAATGTACTTTATTGGTAAAAGTGTTTCTTAGAATATTCAAGTAACACTGCAGACAATATTACTTGATAATCTTGGTAATATTTCATAAAGTAATCTTGTCTGCAACGTAACATTAAATAAATAAATACCTTGCTAAACATATAATTTAAGTGATTGTGTATATTATATAATTTTTTTAAGAAATTCATGGAATGGCTGTTCGAGAAAATTTGCCTTGAATATGAGCCAAAAGGCGAAAATCTCGCGGAATTAATACTTTCTTTAAACACTTGTACTGAAAAAATCATTGCTCAATATTAACCTAACTCGCTAAACATATAACTTAGGTCATTGTGTGTATTGTATAAATTTTTTAAGAAATTTGTGAAATGCCTCTTCGAGAAAATTAGCCTTAAATATCCGTCAAAAGGCGAAAATCTCGCGGAATTATATATAACTTCTTTAAACACTGGTACTGAACAAAATAATTACTCCATATTCACCAAACTTGGTAAACATATAATTTAGATGATATTGTGTATTGCATATTTTTTTAAAGAATTATCGTCTGCAACGTTATATCAAATAACACGCGAGAGCTAAGGCGAACCGTGTTTACACGGCGTGTCATGGTACCAGAGTGACGTCACATAGGAGGGGGGGCGAGAGGAAGTTTGGGACAGTCGGCGAGCGTCAACATCAAAGGAGTGGTCCAGCCCTTGTATTCTATAGCCCTGGGCTATAGTAGCTCTTGTGTTGTGACAATGAATGACCTGAACCTAGCGCACAATAGCCTACATATCTAAAATACTAATCCAATCAGGAATCAGAGATTGTGTAGTGTTTAAATAAAAAATATATAATGGTGTAAGAAATAGAGTATTGTAACAATGAATTAAATTACAGTATAGGGTATTATTAACAATGAAAATGGTAAAATATAACTGTATACCCGTAAGTTAGCAAAGTTGAAGATCTTAGCGACCAAAATCAGTATTTTTGTTGATACATTGGCTATTTCTTAGAAATTTAAAAGTAAAACACGAAATTGTTTGTACAGTTTTCTATAAATTTAGCATTTACTTTTTCTAACTTCTGTGATTCTTTGAACAATTTATACAATAAAGTAGTGCCGTATTCTTCTTGATATTGCTAATTCAAATTGTTTAATTATGATGTCGTTTGGAATTTCTTGGAAAATGTCTTTTTCAGAGGCTAGAATTAATAGACTAGATAACCACTTGTCACTCATAATGCTGCGAACTCGATTTTTTTACAATTTTCAGTCTACTCATGGTTCTCTCGACAGAACAGCTAGTGACTGCCAAAGAAAGAAGAATTCTGTACATTACAGTTAAATTTGGGAGTGATGGACCATTGTAAGGCCGAATAAAACCTTGTTTCATCCACTGGTCTGCCATCCTCTCATTTTCACGTTTCTTTTTGCTTGAAATTCTTCCATTTTGGACTGTCTATTCTTCATGGCTTGATGACATCTCAGCGTCTAATGAATTCTCACGTTTATGAAGGATGTCTGAAATGTCTACTTCTTTATGCTACTTTGTAAAGACTACTGAAAGTTTCCAATTCTTTTGTTAACTCGTTTTTAAACTTATAAGATGTTTAAAAGATGCGGCTGGAGTGGGGGATTGCGTACGAGCTAGCATGCGCGTAATCCCGGCCCTAGAGTTTTCTAAAAGTTTAAAGTCGGTACGAGCATTCCCACACGCTTTTAGGAACTGATTCGGAGTTTTACTTTAATTTTATTCCGTTTATCTCTCAATTAAAATGAATGTTCATCTCTGGTCGAAAGAATTAATTACAGAATTCATAAATGTTTATAAATCTTTCCCCTGTTTGTGGATGAGTAAAAGTGAGGAGACGCTTTTAAAACTATTATTGAGTTTTACAAAACCCGTGGGTTTCCAGAAGCAAATAGAGATTTCGTGGCGAAACAAATCAAAGTCTTCGTGTCTTCTTCCGAAAAGAATTGAAAAAGTTCAAGACAACGTAAGTCTGTACTCTTTCACCCAAACCCTCTTTTCTCTTTTCTTAGTCGGATCATTTATAGTTGCAATTATTCCAACAATTGCCAATGTGACGTTACAATTCTCTATTTGCTTATGGAAATCCACGGGTCTTGCAAAAATCAATAATAGTTTTAAACGCTCTGTCCCGAATATGTTTGTTTCTAAACTCCTCACTTTTACTCATCCTCAAACAGGGGAAAGATTTATATAAATTAATGAATTTTGTAATTAATTATATCGACCAAAAACGAACATTCATTTTAATTGAGAGATAAACGAAATAAAATTAAAAGTAAAACACTGAATCAGTTCCTAAAGGCGTGTGGGAATGCTCGTACCGCCTTTACACTTCTGGAAAACCTTAGGGCCGGGATTACGCGCATCCCCCATTCCAGCCGCAAACTTTATACCGTACATAGACTCTTTCCCACGCTCTTTCCCGCTTGTAGTTAGCGAGTTACTCCGAGTAATAGAGCTATTCCACATTTAAAAAAATGTCATTTAATTATTCTATACCAAATCTTGAGGAAATCCTTAAAGTCAAAGTCGTTTACAACAAAGTATTTACAAAATAAATTTTCCTTAAAACTTGCAGAAAATTTATTTTTGGGATATTTTGCCTAAGTCCAACAAACTCCTTTTGTAAAAATTCCCTTGTATTCTAAATATGTAGGAAATCTTAAAGGCGTTTATTAGAAAATATTTACAAATATACAATTTTTAATCATTTAAGAATATAAGATAGCGTAATGATTGATAATATAGACCAAATGTGCAACGTCCATGATTGTCTTTCTATTTCTAGTTAATTCTATTGGTACAATACAGAGTAAGAAATGAGTAGGCATACGTTGATTTACTTCAAAACTGGGCCAACAATATACGCATTATTTAACCAAAATTAACTTTTGGTAACGATGTACTGTAATCACTTTTTATAAACCGATTTCAAGAAAATGAGGTTATCAATTGATCAGCATGTATTTTGTATGTCATGTGTGTTCTGACAAAACTATAAAGTATGGTCAAGTATGATGATTCCTTTTTGTTGAATAGATTATGTCCTCTTAAAAAAAGAGGACAACAAAACATATTTACAAGAAGAGTTACAAGTTTTTATTAAAAATGATTTTGTATTTTTATAATGCAAAATATTTATGTTTTCACCTTTTTAAATCCTAACACAATAACAAAAAGAGAAGTTCTACTTTTATTTTAAATTTTGAAAGGAGGTTGATTGAAAAAGAGGTTTCATTTATTAGTTCACAGCGTTTTTCATTTTAAAAGAAGATTCTGTAGGCTTACTTAAAAATAGTTATTTTTTAAATTTGTGGCCAGAAAGATGTGACGAATTTTTCTAATTTTTGCAGCTGCTCAAGGACCGTGCACGGGGGCCCCCCTTTAGTAAGTTGGTTTTGTAATTTAAAAGGGGAAAATAACCACAATAACAGAGCTTATCAACTCCTATAAAAGCTAGTGTACGTACGTGAGTAACATATAATATAACAGCTGATTTCACCCAAGTTGTAAACCCAGTGTAGATTATAGTTTGGGGTTATGTTTACAACTTCAATCATTATAATTTCTTGTGAAGTTGGTTTTTTTAAATATGAGTTATAGAACTAATGAATGCTATAATATACGTTATAATATTTGCTTTGAGGTTATAAACTATATATAAATACAACCTTTTATCATCAATATATTTTTGTTTATACAAATTTAAAGAAGAGATAGGCCTACCTATTCGTTTAACAGCTGATTTCACCCATCTTCTGTAATACTTAAACAAACCCTGTGTAGATTATGGTTTGGGGTTATGTTTAGGTGGGCCTTAATGTTGTTTGTAAATAGTTTGTTTTTTAAATTGTGTATTTCTGATGTGTATCTAATTAATCAGCCTGTGATTTTCACGAGGGCTTACTAGTAAAACTTTAAAAACAATTTTCTACCGAATGGAACATAAAACAAGAGATCCATTGATTGTTGTTACTGTACATTACTAACAGGACTCTTACGATTGGGGTGCCCGCGCCCTTGTCAACTTAGGCTGGCGTCACCGCGCCCCTCGCCATCACAGAATGGTGTATAGGCGCCGCGCCGCTACGTGTGTTACAATCCGGAATTAATTCTGTGCGTTAATCACAGAATTTTCAATTAAAAAATCTAGAAAAATTCACTTTTGTCTTTAGACTTCAAAGTTGTTTTATCACAATCTCTAATGTTCTAGATTTACATAGTTAATCAGCTAGATTCAGTTACTATTATAGGCCTACTTATTTATTTTTTCACCATCATATAGGTCTAGTAGTACTTATATTTACCGTTAGGCGAGGTTACACAAATTTATTGAGAACTAGGTTCTAGTGTTGTTAGTAGGCCTATGTTTTGTTTTATGTTCGGTTCGTTATACTACAATGTACACATAATTTCCACGTAAAAATAATTAAAGTTAAAAAAATAAATAAGTAAAATAAGTTGGATCCTTCGAACAGTGAAATGATTTATTGTTAATATTTAGAATTACTCAATACACAGTTCAATTTTTGCCTTTTATTCGGTGTACTACCTTTCTTCTTATTACTGCTACCCACTTAATTTTAAAAAGCTACTTTTAAATATTTATTTAAGAAGAAATGAAAGGGGTTCATAAATGATGTTACACTAAATAGGCCTACTTGCGTTCTTTTGTCTTTCTTAGTTCATTCTGTGTAAAATAAAGTGTCTTTTCATTTTTTATTTATTTGTTTACATTGATTTTACTTTGAACATTACTATTAAGTCCTATTCAAAATCTAAATTTTGTGTTCCGCAATACAATAAAAACAAATATCATATATAAAAAGTATTTAATAATGTTTAAGAAATTTTGTTTACAAAATAACTATAAAGCGTGAATTTTTTATTGCTTTTACCATAAGAAATTAGCTTAAGAACTCGTTTAGGCAGCTTATTTTTCAAAAAAATTCTGGGGCCCCAGGCGCCGGGGGCACAGGCCCCTCACGGGCCCAAAAATATAGTCGAGCCGGCTCTGGGTTTGCCTACACCCAATTCAAGTTCAAGTAGACTCTCCTTGATGAGTTTATTAACCAGCCAGAAAAGGCATATTCAAGGTTAGGTTCTAATTGTAAGGTTTATTTTTGCTAGTTTATGACTTAAAACATACTACAGTATATTATTAGACAAGAGCAAATTACTGTTATTATTAATTAAAATGTCCCCATAAGAGTTCGATGTAGTTCAACGGTAGACAAGGGGCCCCAAACAAACAAATTGCGATGGGCCCCCAAATATCCGCCAAAGGCTAGCTTGGAAGGATAATATATTTTATACCTATTTACCGAAAGTTTTAATCCGCTATAGTTAACCTGAAAAGTATATGCGTAGCGGTTCTAGACAGTGGCGGATCCAGGGGGGGCTAGGGGGGCTCAAGCCCCCTCCTCTGCCCTATAATAAATAATAACTATCCACCTTCAGGCAAAAAGCAAAATCCGCTCTGCATAACATGATCTTCCATGCATATTTCTAGCAGTTATAAATGATTGTATGACTAGCATTCGTAATATTTATGAATTATTTATTATAAGAAACGTTATTCAATGCAAATAAAATACCAAAACAGTCTATTAGCTACTCACATTGGCTATTGCAAGAGTGCAGCGTGCACGTGTAAACCGGCGCTGGCACAAGGGTTTTGTTCATGAAAATGTTTAGCACACGAAATTTCCCAGAACACACTTTTTTTCACTAAAAATTCCCAGAAAATTTATCGCTATTCGCTACAGATATGCGCCGGACATTAACACAGTTTGTTTATCTATTTCAACATATTTATTGACATTATGTTTTAATAATAATTATAATATTCATTATAAATTCCAACATAAATCTTCAAAAAAATAATAACTGCATTATTTTTACTTAATTAACTACGCTGAAATTAAATATATACGGTAAAATATCGTCAGATGGTCCCAAAAGGTTGAAAACAAAAAATACAACTTGATTATTGCTATTTTATTGTGTTTAAAAGTATGCCTAATACTTAAGTGGCAAATACAAAGTAAAATGTTATGTTTAATTAGTTCCAATTCAATTACCGAATTACCTACCACAGTCACTACTGAAAATATTACGAAACACTATAATATAATACTTAATAACCCTCCGATGGTTCACTACATTGCCTCTTTAAACATCACAATAATAAACAATTGCGACGGAATAAATCACTATATAAATTTAAACATCACAGTAATAAACAACCACCTAGACCACTTGCTACTTATAAACTGACGGGGTCGAAAACTCGAAACGAAAGATATGAGAATCCCTGTTATATGATATGATATAACAGGTAACAGTATACCCCCCATCCACCCACCCCCATCTATGCAATTAAAAAAAACAAATGAATCATCACATTGTACGTATTTTGTACTGATAAAGACCGATTTCGAATTTCGGTAAAAAAATTTAAAACACCAGTAATACCTATGCTTTAAGTATAGTTGTATTAATATGATTTAATTCTTATCGTTTGAATAACATCATTTGTATGGAACTAATCAAAATTTGCATATCGGTATTATAATCATTTTTACTTTCTCCACCCTATACGTAGTATATGGAGAAAGTATTGTTTTCGTAAAAATGTTCGAATTTGAATTTTCAGTTGAATTATCTGTTTTGGTGCTCCCAGAACCCCAAAAAATGGTTTAGTGCAATTATCTGTGTTGGTGCTCCCTGAACCCAAAAATATATTTAGTGGAATTTTTTGTTTTGGTGCTCCCTGAACCCAAAAAATTGTTTTTAGAGTGGTGTCTGTCTGTCAGTATGTATACACGACCAGAGAGGACACTATTGGTCTGATTTTCATGAAATTTGGTATGTAGGTACTAAACCCTAATATCTCCAGGCATTTTTTCATTTTTTGGAATTTTTAATTTTTAAGGGTAATTTACCCCTAAAAACCCATAAAAAACGACAAAAATGCAAATTTCTCAAAAACGGCTCTAACGATTTTGATCAAATTTTCAGTATTTATAGTGCTTAAGATGCCAAACAAAATGACACCACCCGCTTTTATCAAAACTTCGGCGTTTTATAATTATGGGGAAATGTTTAAAAATAAACAAGTTTGTGTTGTCAATCTACCATCGCGGAGGCGGCCGCACGGGGTAGCACCACGGTAGCGATCACGACCAGTAATTCAAAGGTCGCGCGATCGAATCCCGCCTAGGACAATATTTTTTTTATACGATTGACGTAGGTAGAATATTTTTTTTTTTTTTTGTTCTAAAAAGTAATAAATAAAATGATTGAAAACAATATTATTTTGACTACAGTAAGTTGGGAGAAAGTTTGTGTCAGTTAACTGATACCGTTTATTTTAATACCTAACGAAAGTAGTTGAACGCCAGCTGCTACCATAGGCGCATCCCAGGGCTATAGAATACCAGTAAAAAGTATTTTGCATTTTGTTTACATAATACAGTACGCTCTTATGAGTAAGTTGTTTTCAACAACTATGCAAATGTCAAGCTACAATAAATTATCAATATATTGCTAACATTATCTTTGGTCGAATTTATTAGAGCATACACATTGGTCGGAAAAATAAACGATCGGGTTTATTTACCGCTGACGCTAGCTGTGCAGCCCCTCGCTGCCACCACAATCAGCTGATTTTCCGCCGTCTCCACGGAAACAGTGGCGAACGTGACCAAATGCACGTCAAATATCCTTATTTTAGTATTTTTCGCAGAATATTATCGTTCAGCCGTTCGTCAAATGACGAAACCGATATTCTTAAAAATAATTGAAAAATGTTTCTTCTAGTTCCTGAAATCAGGAAACACAGTGTAGAATGCTCCACTCTTCTTCTAATAATTTATTTATTGGATGAACCCAAATAAACATTTTTTTTTTTTTTTTTTCTTTCTTTACTTTCTCACTATACTATAGTACGGTATAGAGAAAGTATAGTGATCATAAAAAAATCGATGTTGAGATTTTTGTGGAAATATCCATTTTGGGACCCCTGAGTTCTAAAAAGTGTTTTTTACAAAATGTCTGTCTGTATGTATACAAAGCTAAAGAAAACTATTCGATCAATTTCAAACAAATTTGCACCAGACATGTCAAGTAGGCCTGTATAGATGCACGAAAAACGGGTTTGAAAACATTTTAAAAACAAACCCCTTTTTGGCAAAGAAAACCCAAAAAATCAGTTATTTTTATTTATTTATTTTTTTTAATAAAAAAACCGGCTCTAACGATTTTGATAAAATTTGGCTTATTTGTAGCCTTTAATGTACCCTACCATATGCAAAAAAAACAAAACAATTTGGGTCTGCATCGGACCAGAAGTCCATCGGATTGGGTCCATCGGTGGAAGTTATACTTCTTTGGGCATCCAATGGTATAGACAGGTAGACCTACTATTGATTTATTATAATTTGGGAAAAACTAGTCGTAACTTAGAGTAGCCCTACTACTTTGTAGATGATAGCCTATTATTTTATAAAAACACTAACCAACACTGAAGGCATATTTTAAAATTAATATCCCATATTTTCCTTCTTTGTTGCATACGCTTATGAATACTATCGTTGCATCTGTTTGGTTGGTCACAGTTAGTCTGGGGACCATGATCAGTGCTCACTTACTACACCCAACAAAATTAATATTGCATTGTCATCTATCTTTGATAAGTGTGCAAAGTTTCAAATCAATCCGACTTTTTGAATGGGGTGAAAATCACGTCATGTTCTGGTGACCATGATCAGTGCTCACTTACTACACTCAACAAAATTAATATTGCATTGTCATCGGTCCTTGATAAGTGTGCAAAGTTTCAAATCAATCCGACGTTTTGAAGTATAGGAAAGTTTACGAATATAAGAAGAAAGGAATAAAAAGGCACTTTCCGGATTTTACTCCTATCGCGTGACGCGGTTTCTCGACCGACACCCCGTCCCGATAACAACGGGCGCAAAAAAGTATAACTTCAAAAACCTCATCTTTCTAAAAAAATTCGTTTAGCTAATAATAATAACTGATTTTGGGGGGTTTGTTGGCCATAAAGGGGGGGTTGTTTTTCAAAAATTGTCAAAACCTCTTTTCGTGCATGGTCTAATTGACGTGTTTTGTGCAAATTTGTTCGAAATCGATCGAATAGTTTTCTCTCTAGATAATAATAATAATATTTATTAGTTAATCTCCTACTTTAATAAATCACCTCTCCTAACCCACCTACAATATTATGAAGTAACAGTGAATCTGTTTAATAATTTAAATATGTTTGTGAGAAAATATGTGCTAGTTACTGTTACCGTTTATTCAATCGACGACGGAATAATAATAAAGCAAGAGTTGCTCTCTGTTCATATCAATAAAAAATTAAAAGAAATAATAATATATTACATAACACACTTCATGATTGATGAACTAAATAGACTTCAGTTTAATGAATCAAAATGAGGTTTTAGACGGCGTCGGAAATTTTACCGCCCTGTGTGCACACTTTAAATTTTATGAGCAGTGACGGTAACTAATTTGCAGCCGACGAAAAAACGCCGTGTGTGTTTCAGACCTTATAGGGTTAAGCAGCGCACGGAAAGATTTGGCGGGGGATGAGTCATGGTTCCTATTCTAAATTAGGCCTGAAACACAATTAGAAGTTGAAAATTATACATACCTATATCATTTTAAGTACTTTTGGGAAGCCTAAAACGTGTTGCATCTTAATTTTTAATCATTTTCCATCCCCCACGGTTGTTGTGACCCCCCTCCCCCACCCTACGGTCGTCCTGGTTACGCCTATTTCTGCCACCAAGTTTTCTCAGAACTTTTTTTTTAAATCAATTTTTATTAGGAGATTAGTTAGGAGACAAAACATACTTAATGTTTTGAAACTTTAATAATTTTTATTCTGAAACAAAAAGTCAATAGGTACTGAAACGCAGTCAGTTTAGACTGTTCAGTTCCGTTCTCATAAACACTATTGAACTCATGATTATACAAAGATAATCATTTGCAAATATGGTTATTCCTTGAATCAGTAGCCTACAGTCTAATCCTCTTATCTCGCTGGTTGTTCACGGGTTTTGATTGGTTATACTGAAACTGAAGGCTAAAGTAGAAGTGAATGTGAAAATAGTTTAAAAAAACCAACGAAACATTTTTTCTAAAACTACCTATAGACTAGTAGTTGCCTATGCACAACGCATTACGGGAGTTGAAGCCGACCACGCCCACTCATTGGTGAAAACACCGGATTCTGTGTCTGCGACCAGTACATATTTTAATTCGCCGCGTTTCATTAACACCGTTTGAATGAACACACACTTAGTGTTGAGATAAAATTCTGAAATTTTAACATAGTACTTACAACACTATGACCGTGATGACGGTATGAAACAAAAATAGAAAAATATATTTTATGTACCGGGAAAAAATATAAAACAAAGAAAGTCAACGTTGTGTTTAGACATATGACATGAAATTTAGGCATAGAGAGAAAGTTTTGTATTTTTTGGGCAGGTGATTTGTCAAAGCGTAAAAGTTGTTGGAAATCAACCAAAAAAGAAAAAACTATTCTTTAAATTTCTTTGTAAAATGCTTAGTTTAGCCTGTAGGCTGTGGTATAGCGCTATTGCTTGTTCTACCACTATATTCTATTTTGTACCATACATTCATGGTCCGAGTAATTATAATTTTAATACAAATTGTTAATATATTACAATTGTATAATAAGAACAATAACAATAAGGAAACTGAATGAGTGATACGGTTTTGACAGAAAACAACATTTTATTCAAAATGATAACTATATTTTTATAAAACAATCCTTGCCCTAGAATAAAAAATAAAACCACAATATCCATCTTAAATCGCAACGTCGCTAACTTTACTCACAAAAATATTCGCTAAATAGACAAAATTGCGAATTTAGTAGAAATCAAAGAAAATTAAAAGTATATAATTCCAATCATACTAATAATTACTAATCATACTAATTATTTACTGAAATACTATAAAAACTAGTCTGCAAACCTATAAAAATCTTTTTTTCTTAATTTGTTCACTTTAAAAACCCACAATCTGTATCTTAAATCACAACGTTGCTAACTGTACGTACAATAACGCTGACGCTCGGAAGTAGCGGAGTCAGGCGTTTTCATCCCCACCACTTATAGGTGAATCGGCTTAAAGAAGCCTTGCGCGACATTGCCACTTGCCAGTCTATAGTATTCATTGTCCTTGGTCGCTGCAAAGTAATGGCGACCAAGAACCAACAGGTTGAAGTTAAACTTTGCGCATGTGCAAACACTCAAGGAAAAGAATGAATCACTGAATTTCTAACTGCTCATTCTGATTTCAACTCTTCGATCATCTGTAGATCTGTCACCTCAAAATTGAAACACCTGTTCTTGTTTGTTTACAAGGTTATAAAACGTGTTAAGTTTCTCACTTTCTTTCTAAGTATTAATTATTATACACTTTTATATCCCAACATAGTGATTTTCTAACTTTTTGTAAATTTCAGATTTTGTAGATATTTGAAAGAACTGT
>JAGFPH010007548.1:11171-24238 GCA_018207615.1 Philaenus spumarius | reverse complement strand
AGAAATTATTAAAAATAATTCATGTTTAAATATTACAATTTAATTGTAGAGTTCTGATCTGTGAATAGTTACGTAAAATGTAATAATAAAACACTCATACTTTTGCAACATTCTACATATATGCCTGCAATTACTCAACAAGATATGCAAAAACTGATAAACAAAATATAAAATGTTGATTTAAATGTGTCTCCTTAGTTTTTAATGAAAACGTTATGTTCCAATTTCAGGTTGAAGTTGGCAAAGAAAATTTAAAACATATAATCCGTTTCATGCAGTTTACATCTTGTATGCAATTTGACAAGCTTCTAGCAAGTATGCACAACTTCTACTCTTTGAGAGATGAAACAAACAAACTGTTGAATTATAGGCACCAGGGTTTAACACGCTTTGAAAGTAATGATATTTATGAGAAACTTTCACAATTACGTCAAGATTCTCTGAAAGATTTATGCAAAAAGCCGGTCGCATATTTCTCCGTGCCATGTCAAATGAGAAGGCCAGCTCCGCCTCTGAAAATTTACCACTTACCAGGGTAAGTTGAATTTGTAAAGTTAAAAAATCTAAAATTTGTTGCTTTCCCATTGAAAGTCAGAATATTAGTGTGTATTATGTACACATACAGTGTCAGTCCATCTTGTTTTTATAATTTTCATAGTGAGATTACATATGGTTGAAGATAATGGTATTGAGAGGAGATCGTCACATTCAACAATTATAGTTGAATAGCGTAGTTCTTTTGGTTTTAATATTAAACAATAGTATACTTTTGTTAAATATTTGGTAATGAATGTTGTAGCAATGTTTCATTCAAATTTGTGTGAATATTTATATAGAAGTAACATATCAATTTCAAAAGTAATGTACACTTCATTGTCATTCTAATTTTGGTGAAATAATATTGAAACAAGATTTTGATTCCATAGACATAAAATCAGTAATATGTATAATCACTATTTCCATCATCTATCTGTTCAGGGGTGCCCAGAAGGGGGGTGATATGGCGCTCAGAGCGCCATCAAAACAAATTTTGGGGGGGGGGGAGTCATAATTTTGGGGAGATTTTTGAAACTATATATAAATGTGTCAATTTGTGAATCACAATTGAAAATTTGTGTATGAATGGTAGGATGACAATAGTAAATTAATATTATTAGCAAATGTATTGTTATTATTGTATAGGTAGTGCAGTAAAATTGTGCAAATACTTGATAGTCCGGTGTTACACTTACACACTGTACTATAGTCCATTCCACCAGAAGTGGCGCCTGAGGGTCACCTATTGCGTTCATGGGTTCATAATGAGTTTTGAAGGTTTTATTTGGTCAACAAACCATTCGTAATATAATTAATATTTTCGTACGCCTACACCGAGGGCATTTAGAGTTTATGTGACCTAATATTGCTGTTAAATTAGAATTTAATATTAATCATCCACGAAAAGTAAACCAATTAAGATCTGTAAAACTGTTAAGAAAGAGCCTATAAATAGAAACCCTCAAGACCTGACATCAACAGCTAAGACAACATCAGGATCAGAAGAAAGATAAACTTGTGCAACAATATGTATTGCAATAAAAATAAAAGCTTACTTTAGTAAGTTACTATTTAAACTTTTAAAATTAAATAATTTTTCTAATTGTAAAATGGTGTGCAATATTTTGCATGGAGGATTTTTTTAAATTATACATTATTTTTAATTAGATTAACTATAGGTTATTGTATATAACGAATTTCAAGTTCTGAACCTTTAAATAACAAATTTTTTATTGGGTTAACCCTGCGTGTTTTATTTGCACAATTTACTTTTTATTGCTATTTATTATTGCACTCCAAGCATTACGAAGTAAGGAAAAGTGGGACAAAATACCTAATGAAATATCAACATTTGCTTATATCAATAATTTGGTCCTGACAATGAAAAGAGACCAATTAAAAGGAAAAGGTTCATGGTGGAGCTGGCAATTGATGAAACAATTTTACAGAACCAACTAAAAAACTGAGGGTTGAGGCTTTTCTTTCACTTTTGGATTCCCTTTGCTCACAAATCGAAGACCGATTTCCAGAAAAATCATTGGCAATGATAAATCAAAGGTCAGATTTTCCCCAGAGGGATTGCTTGACGTTGCCAATGAGCTTGAAAAGGGACAACTTTTTAACAATTCAAGCGTAGATGATCTATGTTTATATTACAACATTGACAGTGAACTCATCCTATCAGAGTTGGAAACATTCAGTAGTTTTTACAAAGTAGCGTATAAAAAAATAATCATTTCAGGCATAATATTCATCAGACGGCGTTGGCGAGATGTCATCAAGCCAAGAAGAAGCATTCTCAAATTTAACTGTAATGTACAGAATTCTTCTTTCTTTGGCAGCCACTAGTTGTTCTGCTGAGAGAACCATGAGTAGCCTAAAAATTGTAAAAAATTGACTTCACAGCAGTATGGGTTACAAGTAGTTGTCTAGTCTATTAATTCTAGCCTCTGAGAATGACATTTTCAAAGCAATTCCAAATGACGACATAATCAACCAATTTGCATTGACGACATAAAGAAGAAAACAACTTTTATTGTTTAAATCTTTCAAAGAATCACATAAGTTAGAAGAAGTAAATGTTAAATAGAAAACTGTACAAACAATTTCATGTTTTACTTCTTAATTTCTGTACTTAGCCAATGTATTGACAAAAATACTGATTTTGGTTGCTAAGATCTTCAACTTTGTTAACTTGTTCAGTTATACATTATCATATTAATTGTTACTAATACCTTGTACTGCAGTCTAATTCATTGTTAGAATAAACTATTTCTTATACTGTTAAATACTTTTTATTTTAACACTACAAAATCTCTGATTCCTGATTGGATTAATATCGTAGATATGTACAGTGCACTAGGTACAGGTGATTTACTGTTACAATGCAAGAGCTACTAAGGTTAAGGTTTAGTCACATTTGGGGGGGAATGGCGCCATGAGGCTTGGGGGGGATGAGCACCCCTGTATCTGTTAATAGCGAATTTCCGTAGGAAAGATGAACTATTGCAGTGACTCTTATGGTGAGACCTACCTGAGGTCGGGAGTGGTCCATGAGCACGAATACACACTCTAACGGCCGTATTTTATGTCCGATTTGGTACACACGTTGGTTAGTCGAGTTCATTAACCAAAAAAATCCAACAACCGGAAGCACGTTTTTTGACAAGAAGCATAAAAAACTTTCAGATTTCTTGTACTAGAATGAAACTTTTTTGGGGTTTTATCTATGTACTATGTGAGAGATTATTCTGCACTTTTTGTTTTTTTACACGATCTTATAGCCCGCCTGCTTCCCCCAAAATCGGTTAACAAGTAAAATACCATAAAAGTACCTGGATCAAATCAACTTGGGGGCAGCTTCTGATCCGATGCCGATGGCCGGGATGCAAACTCGCAAAACACAGTCCATAATCTAAAGCCGCAAGGTCGAGGTACCAACTCACAAAGTCCATTGAAAGAGGATCGAAGCGGCCCATGAGCCAGGACTGGAGGCTAAAGAGCAAAGAACTATATTTTGTACATGCAGGCAGCTATTCAGCGCTTACATGAGTAGACCACTTTCCCGAATAGTTATTTGAGACCCTAAAACAAATCAACGTAATTTTGGAAATTCATGTAGCTCGCGTCAGCGGTTCAGCTACCTAATTGAAGTATTAAGGGTCGGCTCTAGCTGTCGGCCATGTTGGCTGACACTCCATAAGACCAATGTTAAATTAAAATCCAAATTTTTCCTTTATTTTTGATCAGAAAATTATAAACGATATTTCAGTTTAAAGCTATGGTCAATATGCATGCAAATGGCATTGATGTTTATTGATTTTTAATATTTTTTTATGTTGTCACTATTAATTATAGCGAAAAACTACCAAGCCATTCGCCTGAAGAATTTCGTCCCCAAGATTTTGGTATTTTTTTATAAACGCTATTTGAACAATTGCGGATTTTAAATGGATTTAGGCTGAGTAATGTCCGTGTAACCTACCGCCGCTATAGGGTGATTTTAATTTTTTTTTACGTTGTAACTATTAATTATAGCGAAAAATTACCAAGCCATTCGGATGAAGAATTTTGTCCCCAAGAGTTCGGTATTTTTTTAAAAACGCTATTTGAATAATTACGGGTTTTAAATGGATTTAGGATGAGCAATGGGATCGCCAGAATACTACCCCCCCCCCCCCCCCCGGAAAACTACCCCCCCAAGCAGGTTCCTATGTCATTTTGACGTCAGAGATCGGGGGGCAGTTTTCCAGTCACGCACACTCAAGTTTCGATATAATTAGAATAAAAAAAAAACTAGAGGACTAACCTAAACTGTTTAGTCACAGTATGTTGCCTATAACAGTATAATTGTAGGAACCTGCTTGGGGGGGTAGTTTTCCGGCGACCCGCTTTTGCTAGGGTGGGTAGTATTCCAGTCGCGGACACGGCTCCCATATTGGTTAGTTGGCAGATTTCGTGACGTCACGTTTCACCTGGGGGGTTAGTTTTCCGGGGGGTAGTATTCCGCATCCCCGAGCAATGTCCGTATAACCTACCGCCGCTGTAGGGAGTTGCAGTTTGCTTTCTGTTTTACTAGAGCCGACCCTTAATATAATACATGCTACTCCAACTGATCACCATTATTACGAATTTTTGAATTATTAAATATAATTTTATTCACTATCATTTTAAAAATACAACTTAAATATATTTTAAAAAGATACAGTTGCCTGTTTACAATATTATTTATTTTAATGGCTAATTTTAAAAACTATTTTTTAATGAAATGAAACAGCAGTAGTAACAATCTTTTTTGAAATGAGTAATAACTCTGAACAATATACAAATAGCTTTTTTAGTGTTTTTAAAATAATTTCAACATTTAAGATCAGCTGTTATTTAGGATTGAAGGGATTTTCAATACAACCAAACGTTATAGGATTAAGATTTAAACAACTAGCAATATTTGCAATCTGAGTGGTTAAGGCTTAATCTATGTCAATAAATAAACAGATTTGCGGACAGAAGTTTTCTAGCCCTGTATACATTGGGCTTAATTGATTGTACTTACAGTTCTACAAAATTTCATGTCGAAAACCCCTTTCCTGACTCAATTTCAACATAAATCAACTCCCTATATATATTAGGAAGTTATATAATATAATTCCGCCCCTGCTCACCAATCCTTGCGGTGACTCATGACAAAGTCAATGCAAACACATTATTGTATACGCTGATATTTTCACGAAAATTACGAATGATGGGGTCAGAGACACTTGGATCTAAGTAGGGTGGTGGGTGGAGTGGTAACCTTTTCATAATATAAAACAGAGATTGAAATAGTCACGCACCATCCTCAATAATTCAAATTGCGGAATGCGTTGTAATTTCACCATTGATATTTAAATAATTAACATGTCAAACAAACTTTGATATTGCCAACTAAAGGAAATAATATAGTCTAATATTTATGTAACACTTGATGTTTGACTTATAGTACAGTAACTTTTTCTGTTGATTTTTGTTTGTGTTTGCTTTTACCTAATCAAAAAAAACTGTTAGTTGTGAAGAATAATTACCTGATTCTAAATTTACCAAGTTGGTTGCTATGGTAATAAATGTATATGTTTTCAGGCCTTACCTAAAATTATGTTAAGTTTTTGATCCAAATCAGCTGTTTTATTTATAATATGTAACAGCAAATGTTTGAATGGAATTATAATACAGTAAGCAGTTTTTTTTTAAATTTTTGTCTGTGTTTGCTTTTATTTTGTTAACCTAACCTAAAAAAGCTGTTGGTTGTAAATAATAATAAACTGATTCTAAATTTGTTAAGAAAGTAACTATCGTATTGAATGTAAATGCATTCAACAAACATCTGTTGCTGATTTATCTGTTAGAGGGCTGATCCCCAAATGTTCACTATTTTTCGCTTTAAAATCTTAATTTTGCCAATTTTTTCCTTAGTATGCTTCTATGACTCTATAAGAATATACAGACCTTTAAACTTTTTTATTTTTATGTGCAATAGTTTTTGCTCTATATTGATTCTATGTCAGTGAATCAGGACAAAGCCGCTTAAATACTCTGTGTAAAAAAAGTCCGTCCATCCCCTTTAATTTTTTTGCTTGTTAAAACAAACAAATATCTTTTGATGTTATCGGAAATTTTGAGTGTCCCCCAAAAAATGGGGGATTTTGGGGGCAACTCAAAGTTTTCAAATGTAAACACCTTTTTTAAAGCGATTGGTATGTGCGGTCTGATCGAATGGCCTGCATGTTCTCCAGACCTTACGCCGATGGATTTCTTCCAAAAGGGGTTTACATTAGAAAATTTTCAGTTGCCTCCAAAATCCCCCATTTTTGCGGGTTCTCAAAATTTTAAATATTACCAAAAGAGACCACTTCTTTACTTAATATCATTTGTTTAAGATTCGTTTCAGATTTTAAGTTACTTAAGGTGAAATTAAAACTCCAAAAGTCTTAGACGCCAGGTTTCAAGAATGAGTTGTATTCAAAACTTTGACAAGCTGCCATTTTGGATAGAAACATGTTAGAGACCTCCAACCTCCACCATTCACCTACTTTTTTAAAGCTCTTTAAAATGAGGGGTCATTCAAAAAGGGTTTACATTTGAAAATTTTGAGTTGACCCCAAATCCCCCATTTTTGGGGGACACTCAAAATTTCCGATAACGTCAAAAGATACTTTGGGTTAAGATAGTATCGTTCCCCAAAAAATATTTGTTTGTTTTAACAAGCAAAAAAATTAAAAGGGGGACGTACTTTTTTTACACACAGTATATATTATGGATACTTGTTTTTCATACTAAATACTTGGTATTTTCAATCTTGTTTTTGAGTTAACATATTATTATGTTCTAATGTTGATAAATTATCATCCATAGTTATTTGAGTTATTTTTAATAATATTAAATAGTTGTATACTATCCTAAATTTGATTTATCTTACGTAATTTATTTAGATTTGTGGTTATCTTAGCTATTAGGTTAGGTACTAGGAATTTTCACAGTATGAGCGCACAATTTACCAAGCACTTTTTGCAAGGTGGTATTTTATAATTACTTTCTCCTTGTCCCCAATCTGCATCCATCTGGTTTATTGCTACCAAATGAAATTGTAATCAAATTAATGTTATTTTTAGGTTCAAGCAACTAAACGAAGCTGAAGTGGATCTGTGCTCTAATCATAGAATCATTCCAAAAGATTACTTAAAGTTCAAGCAGGCCATGGTATCAGAATGTGAGAAAAATAATGGATTGAAGCTGGCAGTTGCAAGGTCTCTTATCAAGATAGATGTTAACAAAACTAGAAAACTCTTTGATTTTTTAATGGAAAATGGGCTGATATGGAAACCAAAATCTTAAAGAATGATGTAAAACGTAGTTAAATTATGTACAGTATTAAAATAATAAATAATATCATTTCACATATATATTTATTTGTTAATAATTTTTACATAAATTCAATTGTAATGATCCATGTCAAATTTATTTCCAAACTAAATGGTTTTTATGTCATGTAATATGTTTGAGAGTTCATTTACTTAGCATGTGTAGTTTGTGACAATGAGCAAAACCTGAAAATTTCTCTTATACTGTCTGCGAGGTCCCTGACTGACGATATGGTCCCTGGAGCCTGGCTGTATACAGCCATGTCCTCACACGTTTTTAGTAGGCGCAAAGGCGAGTAACGGTGACTATTTAATAGACTGACGCGATAGCGGAAAATAGAACGTCATATAGCTTAGTATTGATATTGATCATGTAGGCTTATGTTAAAATGGATTTTAGTAATTAAAACTATTGATTTTCAAATTAATTCTATTGACAAAATTCTCAACAAAATCTGCACAAACAATACAGTAATGAAACATGTGTACCTAGTAAGTACCTTTAAATAACATTCTACTTATAAATAAATTAAGTTTAAAAAATATACAGTAAAGGAGGTTCTAAAAATCAAAAAGCTATAAAGTACAATAATATTAACCAAATTTAAGTTACTGTAAAATATTTTGTACGAATGTAAGTTTAAACAGGAAGTTCGATTGCTAGACGAGGTACACAACACAATGCTACTAACAGCGAACGAAAGCTTGATATGACTTAAGTTATAAAAATAGACAATACCAGACAAAGACAGAGGAAGTATCAGACTGCCTGTATCACCACTAGCGTTTCAAAGATCAAGAAAAATAAAAACTGTGCGGAAGTGGGTAATACCACCAGTTCTTTAAATAAATATAGGCTAGGGTGATTTTCCGTGCTCGAGTTGCTTTAGTTTGATTCAATCCTTTGTGCGTCTCAGTTGTTAACTAGTAATACTGTACAAGTATTTTAATTTTTAAACCTTTGTTATAAAGTTAATGTTTTGTCTTGTGTCATGGTGATGTAATGTGGAAGCTTATTGTGTATACAGTACAGTCTCGCTAATCCGGACTTGACGGGACCGGACCCTTTTAGACAGAAAAAGCCTAAAAAAATGCATGAAATGTTTACCGTTTGTGTTTTTAGTGAGAAAACGTATTAAAACTGGTGTTTTGGTATAATACAGTATACAGTAAATATCAGCGACCACAGAATTAATTAGACTAGTCAAGTCGAACGCAAGAGTGAAGCCACTTTTAGAGTCAAATACTCACACAATACGATGGATGCAAGTAGCGAGCCGAAGGCCGGCCGCCCGTACATGTTGCCACATTACCCGCGAAACGAAGCTCGCGTTCTAACTGTTGTATGATAGAAAGAAACTACAATAGCCAATTTTTTCAAAAAATACTTTTCAGAAAATGTAGCTTTTCAGCTACATTTCTCTTGCTTGCATGACACACCTGCCCTAAAAACAAAATTTTTTCTCGCAATGCAACTTTTTGATGTCACGAATTAAAGAGTATAAAAAAGTTTGGACTTTATTCGATTTTTAAAGTGCAAACCATTTTTACTTTTAAATTGTGAACACACCATTAGCGTCCCACACTATTAAACTGTAAGTTTATCAAATTTCAAAGATTTTTGAGCATTTTCAGCTATTGAAACCACAGTGTAAATGAATAGGGCGCACTGAAAATTTCACTTCAGATGTCTAACGAGAAACAAATCAAAAAGTGACTGTTGATTCGACAGATAGTTAGACAGACTGTCTGCAGTCAGGTATAGTGCGGCGAGCTGGTGAAGTGAGTCACTTCCTTGAAATACTGTGGGACAAAAGATAATTAGCCGATCCTTTCTATCCTCGGCTGGCTTTCTCTTCACGCTAAAAATAGCCAAGGACATTAATGAACCCTTAACTATTTTCGCTCTCGGCAAACAACAATTGCGTCTACTGTACCCAGTAAAATACTGCAATTTCTAGTTTTTTTTTAGGGCCGTCCGGATTAGCGAGACTGTACTGTATTAAAAATGCAAAATGTACGGGCACATGGTTCGACTGTGCATAGTGGTGAAAGGGAAGTTATCCGATGTGTTGTGGAGTGTTGTTACAAGGAAGCTAAGGATAAAATGTTATTATTACCAGTAGAGAAAGCAACCGAACATGCTGCAAAATACTGTAAAGTTTCTAAAACTACTAGAAAGAGAATAAGGCGAGAAGGAAAGTTAGCACCAAACAAAAAATTGAGCACTCCAGGGAAAAAAGGAAACGGCCAGACTTTCGTAACGCAGTGATAGACGATTTTGACAGAAGAGTCATCTTGGATGTTATCCGAGACTTTTATGTAAATAAAAAAGTTGTGCCAACGTGTAAAAAGATTCCAATTTTAAATGAAAAAATTTATTTCAAATGGAGTGAATGGACTTTGCGGCGTGTCTTGAAAGAAATGGGATTTAAATGGAGGAAATGTGGCTCAAAAAGAAAAGTTTTAATGGAGAGAGAGGATATAGTTAATTGGAGGTTCAAATATTTCCGGGAAATAAATGACATTAGGGAGAGTGGAGCTAAAATATTTTACCTGGACGAGATTTGGATGGATGGAAACTTGATTTCTCGTAAATGTTGGCAGAGCAGTGAGATAGATGGTGTTTTACCGGATATCAGTTCTTCGAATCGTCTGATAGTAGTTGATATTGGCTCAGCGGATGGATTTTTGAACGGCAGTCGTCTTGTATAACAAGCAAACACTGCAAAGGGAGACTACCACGGTCAAATGAATTGTGTTAATTTTGCAAAATGGATGAAGACACAAGTCATTCCTAATTTACCAAAGAACTCAGTTCTAGTAATCGACAACGCCTCTTACCACGGGGAACAAGAGGACAAAGATCCCACTAAATCTAGTTGTAAAAAGGTCATGGTCCAATGGCTACAAAAACATGGAGCAATTTATGATGAAAAGAAAACCCGAAAAGCCATCCTAATTGAAGAAATCCAGCGTTTGAGACCTTCTAAAAAAGTTTTCAAAATTGAAACACTTTTAGGCAGACTGGGCCACAAAGTATTAAGATTCCCGCCGTACATGTGTGACCTTAATGCCATTGAGTTTGTTTGGTCACAAGTAAAAAGCATTATGTATGGTCGAAGAATATATCGGGCAACTTGTCACTAACAGCATTGAAAGAACTGTGCACTGAGGCTTTGGACAATGTTAAACCGTCTAATTGGAAGAAATACTGTGACCATGTGATTAATATTGAAAAAGATTACTGGGAGAAAGATGGAATCACGGAGAACGCCGTCCAGGAGATGATCATACATCTCGGAGAAGAGGAAGATGAATCTTCAACCTCAACGGACAAAGACAGCTCGATTGAAGACTCCGATCACAGTGCAGACTTAGCTCAACCTCTTCCAACAGATGATGATTTAAGTTCAAACATGGATTAATTTAAACTGTAAGTTTTTAACAATCAACTATCTATTACTTATTTATGAAATAAAATTGTGCAAAATGTTGTATATTTTGTGTTTTGATCATAATAATTGTAAGCATCTCGCTTTCTTTGTCTTATAGCCCAGTCATTAAAAGACCTTGACCAGAGAAAAATCGGTGGATTTGTAATATTTAAGGTAACAGTTTCAAAAAAAAAGCTTTACATCTGGAGAGGTCGAAAAAGTCAAAATATTTTTGAAAGTGTTTTTGAAAATTTGGTTTTTGGTCAATATTATTTTTATTTTCATTATATGAAAAACAAAAAATTCTACAGAAAATTTGCAATAGAAAACGTTATTATGGTTTTTTAATAAAAATACTTCCTTATGCTCGAACAAAATTCGCGAAGTTTCCACTACCGGCGCGGCTCCGAATTTCGAAGCGTATCGAGCGAGTGCACCTTCATATCACCTATTCGAGCTCCCCAGAGAATAAACCATCTATATATATATATGAATCTCTTCGTTAACACCTCAGCTACTAATAAGTACAAGTGTTTATTTTCATTTTGAGACGCATAGCTCAGATATATTCTGTCCGAAGCATTTGAAAATCCAATATTTTAAGTATATCACAACATACTATCGTATTTCTAGATTAACAAAATTAATGCTTGATATTATCACGCTTAAAGTTTCTTTATACAGTAGAACTCCAATTAAACGGACTCCAATTATCCGGATCGCCAATTATCCAGATCAGATTTGAATAAGAACATAGTCAAACGGATGCGCGACTTGGCGGCGCAGAATCGATTTAAGGTAGCAAAACAACTGACTCTGCCTGGTATGTTCAAAATATAATGTATTTTACAGTGCTTTAGTATTGTTTGTAAATATTATGTAATGTAAACATTGTCATTGATATTGTTTTTTCATAATAAATACCGTAAATGTTCTCTATTGTGTTTTGTTTACGTTTTTCTCCTAAAAATTGGCTTTTTTCGAGAAAAATCCAATTATCCGGATTTTTGATTATCCGGATCGGGTCCGGTCCCAATTAATCCGGATAACTGGAGTTCTACTGTATAATATACTAGAGGGCTCCGCCCCCTGCTCGCTTCCCTCGCCAACCCCCACAGTAACTCCCATCGAAGCAAATGCAAACAGGTTATTTTATATAAATAGGCTCTACTATTAAATTCTAAAATGTCTTATTATTTTAAATTGGGATGTAACATAGTGGTTTCTTATTTTTCTTAATTTATTATGGGTTTATTCTCTAGCTTTAAGGAAAAAAGTATAACAATCAACATTTTTACTGTATTTTCTCCCTTTGGCAGCATGCGACAAAATGTCAATCTAATGATACTTTTTATATGTATGTTGTAAGAAGTAAATGTACACATTTTCAAGTTAATAACTTAAAGGAAAAAATAATTCATTTTAAATTTTTTAGGGGTTGTTATCACATTTTCATCCCGTAGCAGCACGCGACAAAATGCAAATCTAGTTTACTTTTTCTATATATCTTGTAAGAAATAAATGTACAAAGTTTTTTTTTATGTTATTTTCACTGTCAAGAAGTGCTAAAAACAATTTTTCTTTAGGCTCAATTTTTTCTCAGATCGGGGCTTATTTTTGCAAAGAATGACTGGGCTATTAATTAGTTTTAAGTACTCTACGCAGGAGTTTTATAACTTGTTGTATAATAAATGCACAGTTATTGTATAATAAATGTGTCATATCAATTAAAGTTAATTTATAATCATATTTGTTATAATTTTTATTACTTGATGTTTTCTTTTATTGTTATTTGTAAGGAATATTACTACATTGTTCATTAATAATTTAATTTTCAGTCGTTTTTAAACTTAGAAATACAAAAATATTATACTATACCAAACTGTTACCGTATTTTTAAATACATATTATTAATATTATTTCAACATATTACTATTCCATATTCCATATTACTATTACTATTACATATTCATATTACTAATCGGAATTATAATAATTTTTAAGCTGTTATCTGTTAATTAATTAAAATCCATTTAGTATAATAATTAAGTAAACGTACATACGAACAGTATACCGGTATATATTTTGCTCTTTCACAGCAGTAATTGCATACATATTTCCAATAATTGCTACTAATAATGTTATTTTTTATATACAGGGTGATTTTTAAGTATGGAAACGGCTTTATATTGCGCAACTG
>JAGFPH010007548.1:0-11071 GCA_018207615.1 Philaenus spumarius | reverse complement strand
CCACAGTGACTCCCGTCGAAGCAAATGCAAACAGGTTATTTTATATAAATAGGCTCTACTATTAAATTCTAAAATGTCTTATTATTTTAAATTGGGTTGTAACAAAGTGGTTTCTTATTTTTCTTAATTTATTATGGGTTTATTCTCTAGCTTTAAGGAAAGTATAACAATCGTCATTTTTACTGTATTTTCTCCCTTTGGCAGCATGCGACAAAATGTCAATCTAATGATACTTTTTATATGTATGTTGTAAGAAGTAAATGTACAAATTTTCAGGTTAATAACTTAAAGGAAAAAATAATTCATTTAAAATTTTTTAGGGGTTGTTATCACATTTTCATCCTGTAGCAGCACGCGACAAAATGCAAATCTAGTTTACTTTTTCTATATATCTTGTAAGAAATAAATGTACAAAGTTTTTTTTTAATGTTATTTTCACTGTCAAGAAGTGCTAAAAACAATTTTTCTTTAGGCTCGATTTTTTCTCAGATCGGGGCTTATTTTTGCATAGAATGACTGGGCTATTAATTAGTTTTAAGAACTCTACGCAGGAGTTTTATAACTTGTTGTATAATAAATGCACAGTTGTTGTATAATAAATGTGTCAAATCAATTAAAGTTAATTTATAATCATATTTGTTATAATTTGTATTACTTGATGTTTTCTTTTATTGTTATTTGTAAGGAATATTACTACATTGTTCATTAATAATTTAATTTTCTATCGTTTTTAAACTTAGAAATACAAAAATATTATACAATACCAAACTGTTACCGTGTTTTTAAATAAATATTATTAATATTATTTCAACATATTACTATTCCATATTCCATATTACTATTACTATTACATATTCATATTACTAATCGGAATTGTAATAATTTTTAAGCTGTTATCTGTTAATCAATTAAAATCCATTTAGTATAATAATTAAGTAAACGTACATACGAACAGTATACCGGTATATATTTTGCTCTTTCACAGCAGTAATTGCATACATATTTCCAATAATTGCTACTAATAATGTTATTTTTTATATACAGGGTGATTTTTAAGTATGGAAACGGCTTTATATTGCGCAACTGGGACGTTCTTGGCGGTAGAAACTTATGCTAACCTGTACAGTTTTAAAAATCCTACTTTTTGGTGGTTTTGAAATTTTTGTCCGCCATCTTGGTTCCGCCATATTGGATTTAACTTTATTATTTTAAATGAGATGATGGTCATATGACACATCACCTCAATGTGAAATTTCAAAAGAAAAACAATGACGCAAACCGTTTTTTGATAGATGCCTTCGTTGTAGAGTTATTAGCATTCAAAGTTGCAGTTTTGGGAAAATTGTGTTCACAATAAAATTAGGTAGAATGCACTGCACTATCCATTTTTACATTTTTTATTCATAAAGTATCTAAAAAACTAAATTTAAATAAAGTATTTAACTAATTTTGACAGAATACCTTTCTAAAGTAAATGTTCAAAATGCTTCCCTTCTACAGCTTGGCAGTGTGCTAACCTGGAATAATATTCGTTTGTAACTTTTTGTATCATGTGTGGTGGTACACGAGCAGATTCATCAATTTATTGTTATACTTATTATTATCATATCTAACCACCATTTAAATTTAGTTTTTTAGATACTTCATGAATAAAAAATGTAAAATTGGATAGTGCAGTGCGTTCTACCTAATTTTATTGTGAACACAATTTTCCCAAAACTGCAACTTTGAATGCTAATAACTCTACAACGAAGGCATCTATCAAAAAACGGTTTGCGCCATTGTTTTTCTTTTGAAATTTCACTTTGAGGTGATGTGTCATATGACTATCATCTCATTTAAAATAATAAAGTTAAATCCAATATGGCGGAACCAAGATGGCGGACAAAAATTTCAAAACCACCAAAAAGTAGGATTTTTAAAACTGTACAGGTTAGCATAAGTTTCTACCGCCAAGAACGTCCCAGTTGCGCAATATAAAGCCGTTTCCATACTTAAAAATCACCCTGTATATTAAAAAACACACACACACACTGAAGGATTTCTATTTTGTATCATGATTCCACGTTCGATTTTAAATAGCATTTTTCGAATAACGATGCTGCGGACATTCACGGCGGCTCTGTACTAGAGACGGTCGTGGCGCATTGCTACAAGCGCCTTCAAACTAAATCTAGGCAAAGACCCAGGGACCATCTCGTGCCTCGCGGACAGTAGATAAAACGCTAGAAGCTACATTTGAAATAATAGGTATTGTTATAAACAGATAAAGATAGACAATATGTAAATATTAAAACTTAAGGCACAACAGAACCCGCCACCAACTTGAATTTCAACTCCTGTAAGAGCAATGTTACAATATTACTGTAGTAATAATGATCAGAAAATTATTCTGAATGTGTCATTTTAAAGGTTGGGTCTAAATGTGGATAGCATTTAGTGTTTTTAATCTGTTTTTAACTAAATTCGTTCTTTGACCTAATTCAAATCAAAGTTTGTGATATTTTTCTTATTTAATAATTCAAGTATGGAAAATGTAAAAAGCTAACCACATTCGAAGTTTAATTGCCTTTCAAATAAAAGTCATTTGAATAAATCTGGATAATTTATGACGAAAAAAATCTGCTTTATTGCGGAGGCATGAAGGCGCCGAATTTGTGTTCTTACGCGAGTGTTTAGCCTGCACTCTGGTGGTTATCACATCAACTTGTTGCTCACGGAGGAATACTAGAAAATAATATATCCGTTAATTTTGAATGTGTGAAAGAAAGCTGTGTTTAATGACACATACATTGTCACGAATGCGCATTTCAGTATGTTTACAGTCAGGGTTACATCCGTAACCCTCTAGTTTTTGCCTTTATTATGCTGCCCTATATTTGCTAGCGAAAGAATAAAATGCACACAAACTCAATACTGGTAGTGCACAGCTCTGCCACTTAGAGATCTGCCGTCCTAATATTTGTTCACTCCTGCCAAGATTTAATTCTGTTACAATAAAATAAAATCAACAGGTATAAAAGACACAACTAATGAAATTAATATTCCTAACAACTTGTTCTTGTATTTACAAACTGTGTTGTAGAAATATCTTGTTTGATATGCATTATTTATGGCACCAAGTCACAATATTATAATATAATAAATTACCTTAAAAGGTCCGTCTTGTGACTTCAATTTTGGTCTCTGACTAGTTTCGAAGTCGCAACTTCATCATCAGAACTTCTCCTTAGATTTTATTTTTTCATTCCTTCTGCAGGAATCGTCAAATATTAAAACAATAGTCAAAACACACAACACATACACAAACACTAATTAAAACAGTCGTGACTAGCACCGGTGTGCACTCGATAGTATCCGGTGGTTTACATACAGAATGATGGTTTGGCAATGGGTTCACCGCTCTCTGGATTGTTAGCGGATGTATATTTAAACCATTTTGAGAATGAACACATTATGTCTAGCTATAACAAATATAAAGAAAACATCATATTCTACAGTAGATATGTAGACGACACATTTGTTATATTTAATGGTACTAATAGACAAGCTGCCGGATTACTGAATTATATGAACAGCGTCAACCCTAAAATTCAATTCACACTGGAAGTAGAGAACAACAACCAAATTAATTTTTTAGACTTAACAATCGTAAAGGGCATCGATAAACTTGACTATAGAATATACCGCAAACCCACCACAACGGATGTCACCATTCATGCCCAATCACACCATCCATCTCCCAAAAGATGGCAGCTTTCCACTGTTTTGTTCACAGACTCATCACAGTCCCTTTGAACAAAGAAGATTACCACAATGAAATAAACATCATCAAGCACATAGCAGTCTCTAACTGGTATAGGATTTCGTTAATAGACAAGTTAATCAGGAGCCATATTAAAAAAAGAAATAAACAAAACTTAGAAATAGACAAAAGTAAGGTTAATAAATATATCTCATCGGAATACACTAATTTACTGCCTAATGTTTTAAAAAATGTATTAAATAAACACAAGATTACGCTTGCGTTCCGCACAAGAAATAGCGTTGCATCATTTCTTAAACATAAAACGGATATCCCCTTGGAAAATAAGTCAGGAGTGTATAAGATAAGTTGTCCTGAATGTAGCAAATATTATATAGGCCAGACCGGGAGAACTTTTCTTCGCCGATATAAGGAGCATCTTCCTAATAATAAAACAAATATAGCCAATTCCAATTATGCTAATCACCTTTTTGAGAATAACCACAGATCTGGAGATTTCCAATCCTGTGTGGAGCCATTATATTTATGTGCGAAAGGCAGAACAATGGATGCACAGGAAGAATTTGAAATTTACAAAGCGTACAAAAGTAAACCTGACGACATGTTGAATGATCAGTTATCTTTCAGATCGAATCAGTTGTACGATACTGCCCTAAAACATACATCGAAGGTCAATAGTGGTTAATATTTCGTTCTTATCGACAGTGCTCCACCGGATACTATCGAGTGCACACCGGTGCTAGTCACGACTGTTTTAATTAGTGTTTGTGTATGTGTTGTGTGTTTTGACTATTGTTTTAATATTTGACGATTCCTGCAGAAGGAATGAAAAAATAAAAACTAAGGAGAAGTTCTGATGATGAAGTTGCTACTTCGAAACTAGTCAGAGACCAAAATTGAAGTCACAAGACGGACCTTTTAAGGTAATTTATTATATTATATTAATATATCTTGTGTTTTTTATCCGGACCACTGTATACATAAGAAGAGTAAAAATGTGTTTATAATTTCACTCTTTAAGCATACTAAGAATTTGCATCAACAACAATATTAACTGTTCTACATTTGTTAATAAACAATATAGAAATGTAAAAGTTTTATTAACGGTTTTTACTGAAACTTAATGTAAAGACATAAATTGATTATTTTTCCTAAATATACTTATTACTAAACAAATTTCCCAGTCAGAATAAAATAGTAATTTTTTTCTGGAAAGATTGATAGCATATTGAAAAACCACCAAAATCATTGTTGTTATTCATATAAATAAAACAAGATACTATAATAAACAATTGATCTTGAAAATATTTAATTATAACTAGAGATGTATTCAAAGTTCAGTGAATTCTATAACTTACAAGTCTGAAAATTCATTTAAGTGAAACAATTTCTATCCATACTAATGTCAGGAGTATTTAGACATTACAATTACTATAGTCTAAGGGGTTGAAATGGGGTTTCTACCTCTATGCAATAAATATAAATTTAAATAACTTCCTACAAGATATAATGCTAAAATTGTTTAATATTATTCTTAATTAATATAAAAAACTATTTGTAATTCTATTAAGTCAAAGAGATGACGTGAGATAAGTACACCCTTAAAATTAAATAATTATTTATACGTTAATTTTGTTTATTGTTCAAAAAGTACTCAACTAATTTCATAAATTACACATATCAGTAAAGACACTAGGGTTGTTTACAGAATATGGTCTCTACAATCATTGAAATTAAAATGGGGTTCATACAATAAAAATAAACTGCATTAACTTCCTACAAGCCATAAAGCTAAATTTGTGTCATATTATTCTTAAATGATACAAAAACCATTTTCAATTCGATTACTCAAGTCCAGGTAATGAAATGGGATAAGTACCCTTAAAATTAAATAATAATTAAAATGGGATAGCTACCCATATCAAATAAATGATAGTACCTGGGCGACCGAGCATTACTCGGTATTTTTGTTAATTGTGTTTTTTTTTATAGGAAAATGTATGTAAATACAAATCAGGTAAGTACTGTTTTGTAGGCCTACTCATAACTCGCGAAATATTAGCACGGGTCAGCTGATTTCAAGCTTAAAACAATTATAACCTTTAAGACAAAAAAAAAAAAAAAAAAAAAAAAATTTATAGGAGACAGCTGAAGGAAATATTATAGGAAACAGCTGATGTTTGTCATATGTATCCTATTGATTTTAAATTACATAACCCCAATGTTAAAAATTTTCAATTTTCAAATGAGTTTTTCAGAAAAATACGAGTTTTCCTGAGGTAGTGGTTTTCACCAATCGATTTTTTAGTCCCAAAAGCCTCTAATCCCAAAGTTTCAGCAAAATCCTTCCGCTGGATCTCGAGATTGCTCGTACAAACACACAAACAAACCAACCAACAAACAAACAAACAGACATTGCTCGTATTAGAGTATAGGATTAACATTAAACACTCATATGTTTAATACAAACTCTTATCACCTGCCCTGATCATAAGAGTGTCTAACTATACATTTATATACTCAAATCATGCAATAGCTAAGCATAGCCGAGACCACAAGGTGTATATATAATTTTAATGACCTATGAAGTACATAATATGCAGTAAAGGCCTACCTTTTATATGAACCAACTGTATTAAGAAAACAACTATTTTCTTAGTAATGATGTTTTTTAATACATAAAACCAATAAATAAACTTATATTGTAGGCCTATATTCTACTTGTACACTAATAACATATAATTAATTAGATAGGCCGGCATAACCAACCCTGTTGGGACCTAGGACAGAGTTTGTCCTCATTTCAAGTATAGGCCTACTATATTTATCTAAATCCTTTCTTTTTTGGTCTAAAAAGCACAAACCAAGTGGGCTATCATGAGCGGAAAATCAACTTATAATACTCCTACTACATAAACATCCCCCAGATTCGAACTGAGGGACTTCAAGCTTCAGAGTAAAATGAAATAAGGTCCTGATTTTTTGTAATTTTCTCAAATATACTTGCATTTAAACTTTGAGGGGGAACATCTAAAATATAGTATCAGTAATAAACACTTTACTATGACCCATTATCTGGTCAAAATTCCTTTACAGTAAATTTTTGAATTAAAAAATGTTAGTTCCTAAATAATATGTGTTATTTTGATTTTTGTTTTTTCACCAATTGCTGATGGCACTAGTTCTTAATTTTGCTAAAAGCTTTAAACTGGCAGTCACCCGGCAATAATAACATTTCATGAATGTTTGTTTTTGGGTTGACTGGGACTGTCAGTATAGACAGTAAATGTATAAATGCATCAAGCTTTATATTAACATCAACACGACTCCCGAAGTACAGTTGTTTGATACGGGAATAACGTTTATGTACATATTGTTATTCTAAGGTAATATAGTAAATCAAACAACTGTACTTCAGGAGTCGCGGAGCGGCACCTCCTCGCGCTCATTTAAAAAACGATTTCATAATGATGTAATCATTTTATCACAAATCGGTGAATTGGATAGTTCAGATCAATTCATTGGCTACAACTTTCCCACTGGAAGTTTGTTTGTAACCCAAAAATAAAAAATTTCCTCGCTTAGTAACTTTTTCATGTCAGTCTGTGATAATTCTCAAATATTTTCAATTATTAAAATTCGAAATACCTGTTAAAATAAAAGTTTTTTATTCTGTTAGAATCCGTACTTTATGTAGATTAAGAATATCTAAATTTTATTTTACTGAAGCCTTTCCATCGAGTTACAACAGCGAGTTAACGACTGCGCACACATTACTGAAATATTACCAGCTAGCGTGTATCAGCATGGTGACGTCAGAGTGAAACTGGCGGCACAGTGCCGAGATCAAAGAAACGGTTTAGCCCTTGTTATAGAGCCCTGGTTTTACCTCGATCTTGCAGCTTCGGATTATGGACGGCTTCGCTTCGGTGCTATTTGAATTTGATCAAGTACTTTTATGGTATTTTACGTTTTGATCGATTTTGGGGGACCCAGAAGGACTAAAATGCGCGTATAAAAAATGTGCAGAATAATGTCCTACGTTCATTTTTTTAGATAAAACCTCCAAAAATCTAAAAAAATTACTTCCTGACAAAAAACGTGCTTCCGGTTGTTGGATCTTTTTTAGTAACGAACTCGTCCGAGAGACTGTATGTGCCAAATTTACCATTGGATCAAAACGGACGAAAAATGCGGCCGTTATAGTGAGAACACATAATATACAATTTTTAACGACACCCTAAAGTCTGTCATGGGGACCATGACCCTTGCTCATTGACCACTCCCGAAATTAGGTCTCACCACAATAGCTCATCTGTCCTATGGAAATTCACTAACATCTGTTCTCTTTTATTATTGGGCAGGACTTAAATTGCATTAAGGGTCTGCTCCAGTAAACGAGAAAGCAAACGGAAACGAAAGCGCTTCTCACTATATCCCTACCTAAACAGTGCAATTTCTTGCAGCTGAACGCTTTGACATTGCCTCATTTCAAACCATTTTATAAGTCTATCTTTTGTAATTGAGTGTTGAAAAAAAAACTGAATATTCTTTATACAATTTCGGATCCGGCTTGCAAATGATTTTTCAATATTAATTTTGTATTGGTTTAGGAAAAAAATTCAAACTTTGTACTTACCATCAATTACATAACAAATCAGAAGCATTTAAAAAAACTAAATTGCAAGACGGATGCGTATTGTGACTGTGCTTAAAATGAGACTTTGCAAACAATTTTATGATAAAAAATAAACGAAATAAATGGTTTGAAATTTAACATTGCTCTTATGGGATAAAAATCAAAGATGGCTGACACTCCATAAGACCAATGTTAAATTAAAATCCAAATGTTTCCTTTATTTTTGATCGGAAAATTATAAACGATATGTCATTTTAAAGCTATGGTTAATATGCATGCAAATGGCTTCTTAAAAACTAAGAAAAATATTTTGTTTAATATTTATTAACAATTTAAAACATTGATTTTTAATATTTTTTTATGATGTCACTATTAATTATAGCGAAAAATTACCAAGCCATTCGGATGAAGAATTTTGTCCCCAAGAGTTCGGTATTTTTAAAAAACGCTATTTGAACAATTGCGAGTTGTAAATGGATTTAAAATGAGCAATGTCCGCGTAACCTACCGCCACTATAGGGAGTGCTTTCTGTTTTACTAGAGCCGACCCTTAATATGTTTTCTTTTAAAAAACTTTGTCAAATATTTGATCAAAGATCTTTGATAAAAGTTTGACCAAATATTTGATAAATTAATAAGTTTGCCAGTGTAACATTCCGTTAGACTAATAGTAGACTATTCGAAGATTTAAAAAATCGGTACTTGTACTCCAGCGTAGCGGCGTTAGGTTACGCGGACATTACTCTTCCTAAATCCATTTAAACCCGCAATTGTTCAAATAGCGTTTTTTAAAAATATACCAAACTCTTGGGAACAAAATTCTTCATCCAAATGGCTTCGTAATTTTTCACTATAATTAATAGTTACAACGTAAAAAGTATTTAAAATCACCCTATAGCGGCGGAGTTTACACGGACATTGCTTAGCCTAAATCCATTTAAAACCCGCAATTGTTCAAATAGCGTTTTAAAAAAAAAAAACTCTTGGGGACGAAATTCTCCATGCGAATGGCTTGGTAGTTTTTCGCTATAATTAATAGTGACAACATAAAAAAATATTAAAAATCAATGTTTTAAATTGTTAATAAATATTAAACAAAACGTTTTTCTTAGTTTTGGAAAAGCCATTTGCATGCATATTGGCCATAGCTTTAAAATGATATATCGTTCATAATTATCCGATAAAAAATAAAGGAAAAATTTGGATTTAAATTAACATTGGTCTTATGGAGTGTCAGCCAACATGGCCGACAGCTAGAGCCGACCCTTAAGGGGGCGCTTCCCTGCCCGCCATATTGAATCTGATTCCCATAAGAGCAATGCTACAGAATAAGTCAATTTTTCCGTTAATTCGTGGAATAAATTTAAAAATTTGGTTCCATTTTGAAGTACTGTCATATGCGGATGTTGATTGCC
Source organism: Philaenus spumarius (assembly GCA_018207615.1). NCBI lineage: Eukaryota > Metazoa > Arthropoda > Insecta > Hemiptera > Aphrophoridae > Philaenus > Philaenus spumarius. Next base: position 1,251 of record JAGFPH010007548.1, on the reverse strand, counting down.
GAATACATTTTCAGAAACCGTTTTATTGTTTTCATAAACGTATGATATAAATATTAAAAAATAGTAAACTTTATTAATTTTTTTCTCAGTTGCAAAAAGAGATATTGCAAAAATCGTTAGCAATCAAAACCCACAATCTATTTAACTTTAAGAAAAAAAATACAGCTTTCGTTTTTTAACAAAAACAGCACAAAAATATGCTTAAGTGAAGGTATGTTTTGGTTATTTAACATTGAAATTGGTACAAAATATCGTAGTTTTGAATGTGGAGAGCCGAGCCTTAAGGCTCTTCTTTACCTTGAAGAAAACTCCCGAGTGTACAGTATGATTTCAATGCAAAAGGCCTGACTCAAGCCGCAAAATCGTTGAAACATGCATTCGTAATACCGTGTTTCGGATCCTATTTATAAATTATTAATCTGGGAAACTACTTTAAGTTATAAAGAATGCTTTATATTTTTTACGTGTTAGCTTAAAATATGGAAATTATTGCTTAAAGCTCCCAAAAAATGCGTTAAAAATAATAGATTTTTACTCATTTAAACTGTTGATTAAAAGGAGATGCCAACAATTTCTTACAATTATGAGATGTAAGACAAAAGCACATAGCCTTTAAGAACAATTTAAGATGTTTCACAACTGTTTAGGTTCAAAAACGGCGTCCGAAACACGGAAGTACGAAGTGCATATTTTTGCTGTTTTACGAAAGGTATAGAAGACCCTTAAATTAATAGTCCGCCTTGTTTTAAAGTTAAGGCAAACAAGCGTGAAAGTCTTTGATTAGTTTTTGAAACTACGTTTGCTTTAAATATATAGCCTACTATTTCAATCAGAGGACAAGTCTGAATTACTGTAACATCCTGTAATTTCCAAAACGAATTAAAATAAAACTTCAATCACACAGTTCGACTGGTTGTGTCACAAAGTACACCGACGGCGGATGTTTTTTCACAACCACGAAAAGTTTCACAAGTTAAAAAAAGTATTCCAATTGTTGATTAAGCCGTGGACCGGCGCATCGGCGCTCTCTTTGACGTCACATGTTTGCGTCCCTTTAGTTTACTCTGTGCAGTGCTACCCGAGGCTTTCGCATGAACTGAAGGTAAGGTTTCGGCTGTGTCAAACAGGTGGTCTTGGCCGTACAATTTTTTAAATTTAAATATTATCGAATGCTTAACAAATATGGTTAGAGTGTCATGAAATGTGTACACTCAAAGCATTATAATTCCTTAAGTTTGCCTACAACAAAAT